>JAGYYJ010001397.1:0-134017 GCA_019671005.1 Hibiscus mutabilis
TCAAGAAATTGGTGCGAAGTTGATAGATGGAAAACAAATTGAATTCTTCGAGGAACCCATGGGGAAGGGATCAGACGTACACATGACAGATACCCCCAAAACTAGATATGGGAAGGATAGGCCTTTCATCATCTCTCCCAGGGTAGGGAATGCAGTTGTCTCCCAAGGAGAAACCAGCAGGATAAATCCGAAGATCGTCATTTCAGCACCATCTCCATTCCCATTCAAAGATATGCGACAAATTCCCTGGAATTATGCCGCGAATGTGACCATGACAGAAAAATCAAAACACGAGCGGTAAAAGAGCTCTGCTACTGGAAGACCAACAAAGCCAAAATAATGTGAACGTTGGTGAGGCAGCCATTTCACCGGGAGAGCGGCGATGTTATTCCTCCAAGCTTTGAGAGCAAATTTGAAAAAGATAGGGGAAAGAATACAGCAGTTAGCCCTGCACAGATATTTGGAGAAGAACCTCCCCAAAGGATAAATGAAACGGTGACTGAGGCCCAGGCCAAAGAATTTCTAAAGTTCTTGAGACATAGCGAGTACAGCGTAGTGGAACAACTACGGAAGCAACCGGCCAGGATCACAGTGCTGGAATTACTCTTGAGTTCAGAGAAGCATCGGGAGACACTATTAAAAGTCTTTGAATCAAACTTTTGTGCCCAGGACATTTCAGAACAAACTGGACATGATAATGGGGCATATTATCGCCTATAATCATATCACGTTGGTGATGATGAGATCCCGGAAGAAGGAAGGGGTCCACTAAAGCCCTTAACATCACTACCCACCGCAAAGGGTATGTATTACAGGCGTACTAATCGACAACGGTCAGCATTGAATGTCTTGCCTATGGTAACCCTGCAAAAATTACCAATAGATAGTTCGCACCTAAAGCCTTGCTACAACTCGGTAAGGGCCTTCGATGGTACGCAAAAAGGAACAATGGGGAAAATTGAGATACCCCTATTGATCGGACCAACTGAATATGTGATCGATTTTGTGGTAATGGACATAAAACCATCTTACAAACCGCTTGTTGGGAAGATCGTGGATCCACTCCGCAGAGTTGTCCCATCATCATTGCATCGTAAATTAAAATTTGTAGTTGAGGGCAAATTGGTCTGAGAGAGCAGAGCATGAATTTGTTGCTTCCGTGACATCGACACCCCTACATTCAAAATGATGAAGAAGCTACAAAATGCTCGCCCGAGCATTAGAACTAGTAAATGCCACATTCGTTTTGAGGGAAACCGGATCCCCTACCCTAGGTTATCTAATTGTACCAAGATGACCATCGCAGTAAACTCGGGCCGAGGAGCCAAATTAGGAAAAGGGTTGGGAAGAAATTACAAGGAAACACGAGACCCAAGAATATCATTACCAAGAAGGATCGTTTGGTCTGGGTTACCAACCAAGTGTCCAATGTAAGAAAGAAGAATATAAGAGAAAAGAGGAACAAAGGAAAGCTAGATCTAAAGGAGAAGACATTCCGTGGAGGTCGATGTCCTTTCCTAGTTTAAAAGCCACTTTCATCTCCGGAGGATTCTACCGGCCAGGTCAAGATATTGGAGAGACAATGAAGAAAAATGATGAACTTGGCCAGGAGGAAATGATCAGTAAAGCATTTGAAGGGATGTGCATCAACATGATAGCTGAAGAGGACCGAGGTAGCAAAATGTTGACCAACATCCGCCCTTGCCATCCCGGGGAGACACTCAATAACTGGAGTGCATTGATTTACCTGTAGTTTTTAGGAATAGATCAGAGTAATGCTCCGAATCAACCTTTTGTTTTTGCCCATAGACAATGGGGATCTCTTGTATGGGGCACCTATGTTAACTTTTTGATTGAAATGAAATATCCCCACTTTCTTAAAAAAAAGGCCAAAGTCTCATTTATTCCATTCATACATTCTTCATATTCATTCCCTTCATGTAAAGCCGTCTCTTTCCCAATACAATTCATTCTCATTTAATGCAGGTCGCTCATGATCGAAGATATGAATGATCTTTGGATCCAATCCTCGAGTAAGTTTCAAAGCCCGAGGTCTCGGAGGAAACGGAGGGAGGATATGATGAAATAGAAATTGAGGTCCCGGAAGAATTAAAGAGAATGGTGGGCGACGAAGAAAGGCGATTATGCCCCACCAAGAAGAAAAAGAAATTGTCAACTTAGGGATCAAGAAACGAGAAGAGAAATAAAAATAGGAACGACGATTTCCTCAAAAACCAAGCATGAACCGATAGCCTCGCTTCAAGAATTCAAGGATGTCTTCGCCTGGACTTATCAAGATATGCCAGGATTAAATACCGACATAGTGGTGCACAAATTGCCAACAAAGTCGGAGTGCAAACCAAGACAAAGAAAAACTCGGAGAATGAGGCCGGATATCTTTGTTAAAGATCCGGAAGAAGTGAAAAAGCAATTTGATCTTTGGATTCTTGAAGTAGCCAAATACCCCGAGTGGGTTGCAAACATTGTACCAGTACCAAAGAAAAGACGGAAAGTTCGTATGTGTGTAGATTATAGGGATCTCAATCGAGCTAGCCCAAAAGACAACTTCCTCTCGCCACATATTGACACTGGTTGACAACACCGCAGGACATTCATGGTTTTCCTTTATGGATGGCTTCTCTCGTGATACAACGGATAAAGATGGATCCTAACGACATGGAGAAAACCACATTCATAACCATGTTGGGCACTTTTTGTTACCAAGTAATGCCATTTGGGCTAAAGAATGCAGGGCAACGTACCAAAGAGCAATGGTGACTCTTTTCCATGACATGATGCACAAAGAAATAGAAGTATACGTCGATGATATGATTGCCAAATCTCGAGCGGAGGAAGAGCACCTACAGAACTTAAAGAAACTATTCCAAAGACTACGGAAGTACCAACTAAGGCTCAATCCCGCCAAATGTACCTTCGCCGTATTTCCGAAAACTCCTAGGGTTCGTAGTAAGCGAGAAGAGGATTGAGATTGATCCCGATAAAGTGAAAGCCATCCAGACCTTTCACCACCCCGCACGCAAAAGGAAGTTCGCGGTTTCCTAGGGAGGCTGAACTATATCTCTCGCTTCATTTCCCAATTAACCAATCAATGTGACCCGGTCTTGGACTCCTTAGAAAGAATAATTCGGGCGTGTGGGATGAAGAATGTCAAAAGGCCCTAGAAAAGATCAAAAAGTACCGACAAATGCTCCAATTTTAGTCGCACGGTTCGGTCGACCACTAATTCTCTACCTAACGATCTCGAGAATTCAATGGGATGCGTACTAGGCAACACGATGAGTCAAGAAAGAAGGAGAGCAGCCATCTATTACCTAAGCGCAGAAATTCAACGATTGCGAAACACGGTACCCGCCGGTCAGAAGCGTGTTGCGCTCTAGTTTGGGCTACCAAGCGACTCACTCAGCGAAGACTGTTGTACCATACTACCGGTTGATATCAAAGCTAGACCCATTAAAGTTCCTAATGGAAGCGCCAAAGACTAACGGGAAGGATGGCTCGATGGCGGATGCTCTTATCCGAATTCGACATCGTATATGTCAATCAAAAAGCCGTAGTGCGGAGTGCCGTAGCTGATTTCCGGCAAGTCGTGCTTCGGATGACTATGAGGCATTGAACTTTAGTTTCCCAGACGAAGACTTGATGTGCATTACAACCCAAGAAGAAGATTTTGGATGATGTGTCATGGAAACTTTTTTTCGACGGAGCCTCCAACGCCCGGACATGGGATAGAGGCGGTGCTAATCTCACCGAGGACGTGTATTATCCTTTCACCAAAGCAGATTGGAATTCTTTCGCACAAACAATATAGCTGAATACGAAGCTTGCATCATGGGATTAAACTCAGCCATCGAGAGAAAGGTTAAGGAACTTCGAGTGTTGGAGATTCGTCCCTAGTCATTTACCAATTGCGCGGGAGTGGGAAACCAGAGACCCGAAGTTGGTCAAATATCACAAATTAATCCAAGAGCTCGTCAAAGAGTTCGAAAAGGTCAGCTTCAATTACCTACCCGAGAAGAAAATCGGATGGCGGATCGTTGGCAACCTTGGCATCCATGTTTAAAACAAACACCGGGCGGAAATGAGACCCATTGAGATGAGACATTTGAAAAGCCTGCTCATTGTTGTAATATACAGAGGAAGAGATTGACGGAAATCCATGGTACTATGATATCCCGCAATATGTCAAGCTCGAAAGTATCCGAAGGGCAAACGACAATGATGTAAAAACGCCAAAAAAAAATGGCAACGAAATATGTCCTAGATGGGGAGATCTGTATAGGAAAAGTCATGATCAAACATTCTTTGAGATGTGTGGATGCCCAGGAGGCGAAGGAAATCTTAGCCGAAGTACATGACGGGATCGTGGAACGCACGCCAACGGGTTGTCTATAGCCCGAAAAATTATGAGATACGGTTATTTCGGTTGACCATGGAGGAGATTGCATCGATTACGCCAGAAATGCCACAAATGCCAAATTTATCTTGACAAAATTCATGCACCCCATCGCCTCTACACACCATGAATTCTCCGTGGCCTTTTCGCGGCATGGGGCATGGGCGTTATCGGCAGATCCATCCGAAGGCCTCCAATGGGCACCGTTTCATTTTGGTCGCCATAGACTACTTCACCAAATGGGTAGAGGCAGCGTCTTACGCCAATATCACCAGGACTACAGTTTGTAAGTTCTTAAGGAAGGAAATTATTTGTCGATACGGATTGCGGAGAGGATCATCACCGATAATGCTTCCAATCCGAACAACAAAATGATAAAGGACGTATGCACTCAATTCAAAATAACACACCATAATTCCACGTCTATCGTCCTAAAATGAATGGAGCGTGGAAGCGGCAAACAAAAATATAAAGAAGATCATAGCAAAAACTACGGATACCTACAAGGATTGGCATGAGAAGTTACCTTTCGCCCTTTTCGCCTTATAGGACGTCCATTCGCACATCAACGGGGCAACACCCTACTACCTTGGTGTACGGTATCAAGCAAGACTCTAATTGAGGTAGAGATTCCGTCCCTCCGAGTCTTAAACGAAGTAAAACCGGAAGAAGCTGAATGGGTGCAGGCGAATCGACCAGCTAAATCTCATTGACGAAAAAAGACTAAAAGCCATTTGTCATGGTCAGATGTACCAAAAGCGGATGGTTCAGGCTTACAACAAAAAGGTGCGCCCAAGAGAATTCAAAGAAGGGGATCTGGTACTCAAGAGAATCCTCCCAATCCAGAAAGATTCTCGAGGAAAATGGATGCCCAATTGGGAATGACCATACGTCGTAAAGAAGGCCTTCTCAGGAGGAGCCCTAATCCTAACAGAAATGGACGGGGACGAGCTGAAAAATCCTGTAAATTCTGATGTCGTCAAGAAATACTATCTCTAAAAAAAATGGAGAGCTCAGGATGAAAATTCGAAACCGGGCGTCTTGAAGCAAAGGAAGGACTCGAGTTGAAAACCCGCAAAGGGCGGCTCGGGTAAGTTAAATATCTGAAGAGAAGAGTATCCCCATGAGCATCATGAAGAGGAAGCTTCAGGCAAAAAATTCTACACCGTTCTGAGGATCATGTGTCATTCATATCAAGATAATGAGAGATCTTGTATTTAACTTATACGTGTCATACCTTTCTTTCTAAGATATCTCAAAGCCCTTAATCCTAATAAAACCATGTTTTGAGCATCCATTCCTAGCCTCCTTGTCAATTTCAATCGGATAGGATAACATAGGCTTATAATGAAACAAGAGATTTGAAGCATTACTATGATTTTACCTTGAAAATTGCGGGTAATCAAAGAAAACGGTTAACTCCGTCCTTTAAGTTCCCTAAATGACTGTCGATCGGGAAGACGGAAGCTTCAAACAACCTGATAGGGTAACCGATGGCACATGTCCTATCTATTCAAGAAAAGCATACGAGATAACAAAAGAAATCTCCTGGGAAAAACCGAGGAAGGGCACTTTAAAAAATCTCTCTAAAGTGAAAACCCGAAAAGGGCGCTTTAAAATTCAAGTCGAATTGAAAAGAGAAAGATCGAGACGGTTGAACTTGGCGGTGAAGAAGGGTATCGATGCCCGTAACAAAGGAGAAAGCAAACGGCAAAAGGACCAAAACAAACCCACCATGATATTAAAGCTCATGCATCATGAATAGTCAAACATCACTAGGATTAGGAGCATGTCAATTCATTCATTTGTCATAGCATTTTGTTTTCATCTCGTATTTGCAGATCCAAAGAGACATCAAGGGTCATCATGATGTAAGTCCCAAATGAGGAGACAATGTTTTGACATAAAGGCACATGTTTTCAAGCTCGGGAGAGAGGTTCTATATAGGAAGAACTCTCTCTCCGAGGCTTCGTGGCTGAAAGTTCTATATAGGAAGGACTAACACTCTAGGGTGAAGACTTCAGATTCTATATAGGAAGAACTCCCGGTCAAAGAAATTCACCCATGACACGCAAGATTATATAGGAGATCTGCTATGTCAAAGGCAAAGAGTCTTATATAGGAAAGACTCGAGCTCCATCGTCTTAGGCGAAGGGTTACGTGTCGAAAAAGAACCTGTGGGCTCTGAGATTCCAGACGCCAAAAAGTTCTATATAGGAGGAACTGATGGCTCCAAGGTGAAGACTCATGATTCTATATAGGAAGAACTCGGTCAAAGCAATTCACCTATGACACGAGGGTTATATAGGAAACTGTTGTGTCAAAAGCAAAGAGTCTTATATAGGAAAGACTCGAGCTTCATTGTCTTAGAGCGAAGGGTTCAATGTCGAAAGAGCCTGTAGCTCCAAGATCGGAAGGTGACGAAGTACTATATAGGAAGAACTTACAAGCCTGAAGATTCGGCCAAGGAAGAGCGGAAATGTCCAAAAGAATTCGTTTTTCCAAAGCTAAAAATCAGAGCGAAGGGTTCAATGTCGAAAGAGCCTGTAGCTCCAAGATCGGAAGGTGACGAAGTTCTATATAGGAAGAACTTACAAGCCTGAAGATTCGGCCAAGGAAGAGTGGAAATGTCCAAAAGAATTCGTTTTTCCAAAGCTAAAAATCAGAGCGAAGGGTTCAATGTCGAAAGAGCCTGTAGCTCTAGGATCGGAAGGTGACGAAGTTCTATATAGGAAGAACTTACAAGCCTGAAGATTCGGCCAAGGAAGAGTGGAAATGTCCAAAAGAATTCGTTTTTCCAAAGCTAAAAATCGAGCGAAGGGTTCAATGTCGAAAGAGCACGTAGCTCCAGGATCGGAAGGTGTGAAGTTCTATATAGGAAGAACTTACAAGCCTGAAGATTCGCCAAGGAAGAGCGGAAATGTCCAAAAGAATTCGTTTTCCAACGCTAAAAATCAGAGCGAAGGGTTCAATGTCGAAAGAGCCTGTAGCTCGTGGATCGGAAGGTGACGAAGTTCTATATAGGAAGAGCTTACGAGCCCGGAGATTCGCCAAGGAAGAGCGGAAATGTCCAAAAGAATTCGTTTTCCAAAGCTACAAAGCAGGAAGTCCGATAAAAATCAGAGCGAAGGGTTCAATGTCGAAAGAGCACTGTAGCTCCAAGATCGGAAGGTGACGAAGTTCTATATAGGAAGAACTTACGAGCCTGAAGATTCGCCAAGGAAGAGCGGAAATGTCCAAAAGAATTCGTTTTTCCGAGGCTACAAAACAGGAAGTCTCGATAAAATGAGTGCTTATGAATCTTTGCATTGTTTCCCATTTCATGAGAACAAGCAAAGAGGGCAAATGTAATCACTCATTTTTACTTAAATGTATTACTATTGCATGTATGTTTATTATGTGAATGTTACTAATATAAGGTGTGTACATGTATAAGCTACGTGTACGTATTAGGGTTGTATGTATGTCACGTATGTATCTAGGGTATAAGCGTATGTAGATGTCATATTAATTATACATATGGATACTAGAATATTATTAATTAATGACCGTATAATATGAAATATATATTTTCGTATGTACATGTACTGATTGTTATCATTATTATTATTATTAGTGGGTTGACTAAATGTAAAATTAAATATATATATTAAGCCCAAGTAAAGAGTCCGAGTCCAATTACAAAAATCCAATTACAAAGCCCATTTGGCCCAAACTCAATCCTATCTAATTACAATAATGCGGTAACTATGGGCGTTGGATCAAGATCTCGATCCAACGCCACGATGCAATGAAGGTTAAAAATATCCGCCAGCGCGTACTCACGCGTATGGACCGTTCGAGTGCCACGCGCGCGTGGTCCACGCGCGGACGCTTTATTATCCCGCGCGTAAGATCCACGCGTTCGACTCCTCATTGCGGTGCTCCACGTGGCGAAATCGCCGCCGTTTCATCGGATCGAGGCTTCATCCAGCCGATCGTTCTTCAAGCCATCTCGACCGTTAGATCGGATATGATCTAACGGCCGAAAATGCGTCCGCCCTCGGCGAAATGACCACACCGCCACCGCGCCGATATTCAGCCCCAGCGTTGATTATGCCAAAGATAACAAGCAAATGTCAGATCTGGAAAAGAAGATACAAGTTGCAACCAAAATACAGAGATAGTGATATATATGAAATGGGGCTGTTGTAACGGGATTTTGAGAGAGGAACGGCAAAAAAAAAAGCAGAGAGAGTAGTAACACAAAAAACAGAAAGTTTTGTAAAAACCAACTTGTAACCAGTCAAGAAATCAGAAGGCAGTCCAGTGGTAATTTTTTGCCTTTTTTTTCTTACCTGTTTCCCTTGCATGCATATACGAAGTACAAAAAGAAAATAAAAAGAAAACAAGTAAAGAAGTCTTACCGGCTTTGTCCATGGGTCTTCCCTTCCTCTGTGACAAGCCTTTCGGCTTCTACAAGCCAGATCTGGTGAACAAAGGGAGGGGAAGACCCCTTGTGGTCTCGTTTTGACCTAAAGAAAATATATTTTTGGGTTCGTATTTCTTAGATCTAGGGTAAATAAAAGGGGATCCTCTGAATCCAACCATGGATTCATGTTGAGGACGACAAGAGGAAGGTTTTGGTGTATTTTGAGTCCACCGGCGCCGGTTAGCGGGCGGCGGCGGCGGCGGAGAAATACTGGCCGGCCGCCGGATTTCGGGTTTCTCAAGAACACTTGAGAGAAAAAGATGAGCGTGGGATATTTGGAGGCGAAGAATGAAATGAAAAATGGGGAAAATTTGGTTTCGCCTGAAAATAGCCGTTATATAGGTGTTATTATTTTACTAAATGGGTAAATTACACACTTAATCCCACTGCGTTTTCAATATTTTCATTTTTGTCTTGCCGCATGGTATAATCACAGTCCCAGTCCCCCGAGTTTCCAAAAAGTCACAATTTAGTCACTAAATTACACGATCAACTTCGAATGGTAAAATTACGCCTTAATCACCCCGCGTTTTTGAAATTTTCATTTTGAGTCCGCCCTTGGTATAATTACAACTCTGGTCTTTGTAGGTTTTATTTGTTTTTCGATTTTCGTCCCTAAATTACATGTTATTGCTCTTTAATTTTCGCCACTGATTTTCATTTTCCTTTCATTTTGATCCTATTTTCTTTGTAAATATTATTGTTCGAATTATAATCTTATATGTGGATATTATTTCATTTTATGTCTCCGTATATGACTCATTTTATGTTTATATGTATATATATGTGTCAAGTATGATATTCGTTTTTATCCGATTATTCATATCAAGTATATTATGTTTTAATTGGTTCGTATATGGCGATTATTCTGTATTTTTATATGTGTGTGAGCTTTCTTATTTTTAGGGCTACATGTTAGTATATTTACCCTTTTTACGATATGTTGACCCGTATATGTTGAAATATGTTTTATTACCAGTATACATGTCTTTTTGAAATATTTGTTCGTATATATATATTTATTCTCGCCTTATTATTTTGACATATGATAGTTGTTTTTATCTATTATTTAGAATAATATGTATATGCATGTTTTAATCTAGAATATCATCTATGTTAGATTAATATTCAGTTATGACAATATTTACTACACTTAAATATTTTACCATGTTTTATATTTTTGCCACTAAGATTGCATATGATATATAAATTGTTAATGCGGTGTCCTTTTATCCGAGCGTAAACGGGCAAAGAAGCGTAGTGATAGTGGTTGGCGTTTATTCTCGGATAACGGGACCCTTAAAATATATTCGTAATTATGACCGAAATTTAAAATAATCGTCACTTTAATCCGGAAAATCCAATATTAATAAAGCGGTAATTATTAAAGTACCAATTTTTTGGGCGGTGTGGGGGTGCTAATCCTTCCCCATCCGTAACCGACTCCCGAACCCTGTCTTTTTGAATCTCTGGTTTTGTGGTGTCCGGCCTACCTAAGTGGCCGGTGGCGACTCCATTTTTATGAGGTTTTTTTGTAAACCCTGCGGAATAAATATTTTTAAATATCGCAAACACCTTTCAAAAATCCTTCGAAAAACAATCATTTTTATTTAGCGATGAGAAGTATCAGAAAAAGACATCGCTACATTAGGTTTACGTTTGTTTATCAAGTTTATAAACAAAATTTTATGACTCATTTATTAAACGAAGCGAACACGAATACGATACGCTCAATGCTTTTAAATATAATATTAAATAAATAAACATGAATATAAATTCTTTTAGAAGTTTAAATTAAAGAATAGGAATCTTTTATCAACCTCGAAAAATCCCCAGACATAGATCCCGACATTGTTTACAGAGAAATGGGAAAGTTGGCCTTTCAGGTTTATAACATGAGCAGTTGATGTAGTGTAGGGTTGTACCAAATAGATTACCAAACACAAACAGAGTTGGGGGAGTCCTTTAAGATCTTAGCCCTACTTATTTCATGGTCTAGATTCAGGGTTTCAGGTAAAAAAGTCAAAAGAGAGGGACTGAACTGTACCATTTCCCATTCTTATCATGTTTCACAGCTATGTATGTATCTACTGATGTGTTGTGTGTGTAGTCACACAAAGATACAACCATATATGGAAAAAGCTGCGCATAAGTTTTTGATTTTAATGTGGTCAATGGGTGGCCTGTGTTTTTCTTGCAAGTTCAACTTATGTTGTAGGTATGGACACGAGTTGATATTGGTTCGCGGATTAGGTCCATGAATCAATCCAAGAAAAAATGATAAAATTATTGCGTTTACTTTTGGGTTATATTTCGATATACAAGTTGTGTAAAATAATATTACACAATCTTTTTTTAAAATCTAAATTCTACCAACGAGATTGATCAAAGCGGTAAACAGCTTGATGTTGCTTAACCATGTATCGAGTTAAAGACCTTGTGTATGCAGAGAATCTCCGTTAAGAGATTCATCCACTAAAGCCAGGAGGACGACGCGAGACATTCTGGATTAATCAAGGCGAAACCCTGAGAACCGAAAGGGTAACAAAAAATCTAAAATCTAAATTTTTAGACTCTACAACCTAAACTTATAAACTCTAAACCTTAAATCTAATAAGCTTGTGCAAACTAAAATTTATTTGGCTTGTATATCAAAGTTTTCTCATTGTTTTTACTGCAGAAATCAATCCAAAAGTATTTATAGTCGATAGCAGTCGAGCTAACCCCTAAAATGGTGAAGTATTCTTAAGCCTGTGTCAAATCATAGGTTAATATCGGGTAGAATCACATTTTGACTTGTTCATAATTTTTTTTGATTTAATCTTTAGAAAATCTGTAAAGTTAAAAGTTGACACAATGATAAAATTATATTTTTAACACAAATAAAAGTTTATAATTCGACTTTGCCCCCAAAACTTTCATACTTCAGCTGTTGACATTTACATACCAAAGCTCCAACTTTCTTGCACATACTATTCATATTGGATTAAAGTGAGTATATAGAAAATATTGTTTTACAGAGGCAAGAACATTAGAAAAATATTAAAGTAATCAACATGGATATAGTCATTCAGTGGACGGGGCAACAATCCTTCCTCAATTTTCGGTACAATAATAATTTAGTTCATTTTTAGTTTAAACATTAGTCAATAACGCTTATGTCCCATGTGATTTTTAGACTAAAAGACTTAATAGACTCTCGTTGTCCTAATATTTTTCAATATTTGACACTAATTCTATCCGTGGCGATCAAACTCATAGATAAAGTAATATATAATTTCTTCTCGAGAAGTAATAAATAAT
Source organism: Hibiscus mutabilis (assembly GCA_019671005.1). Taxonomy (NCBI): domain Eukaryota; kingdom Viridiplantae; phylum Streptophyta; class Magnoliopsida; order Malvales; family Malvaceae; genus Hibiscus; species Hibiscus mutabilis. The sequence goes on from JAGYYJ010001397.1 coordinate 12,189, forward strand.
GATGATCCAATACTAACGCTTATTAATTTCGAGTGGTAAATAAATAAATATTTCTTAAGTAAAATTTCGAGTTCAAATTTTATGGATGAAATTCTAAATAAATTTGTCCTCTATTTATGAATATGATTTAGCTTGACTCTAAATTCAACCAATTTAAGGCTCAATATGACTATTGGGATAGTAAAAGGTGTCTACGGAAAAGCATGAAAAGATGAAAGTAGTCGAGAAGAGGAGAGAAGAGAACAACAAAATGCAGCTCTCACAAGCAAAGTCTTCGTAGTTGAAACCTACAGAGCTTAGACAGCTAGTAAGCAATAAACTACCACAAACAAAAATCTTACAGCCTTAGCTTCCTGTTCTATTACTACTCCCTTGTCGTCTTTGTAGTAGTTGTAAATAATATATAAAATTTATATCTGCAGAATCCTACCTCTTGTCTCCATTCTTATCCGGTATCAAATTCAACCGCTACCAAACATTTAAAATTCTTGTTCTTCTTCCCTGACGATAGAAATTCATCTTCTTTCAGTCGCTGCAACTCGGGCGTCCTTTCTTTTGTTTGGGGCTGTTTTTAAGGTAAATGTCGTGGAGTTTAACACTATGATTATTGTTGTTTGTTTGGTTTTGCATGCATACGCTTCTTATGTAAGAGAATCATTGTATTGTTGTTAACAAACATTATTGCCTGGAATTTTGTCCCTTTCTTTAACTTGTTTTGGATTCGTTGTTTTCTTTTGCATGATGATGATGGTGGCGGCGGTGATGATCTCTTCCATGCTCTAGTTTAATACTTGGGTAGCTGTAAGAAAAATATGGAAAATTGGAAATGGAAGAGAAAGTGGCTTTGTCAAGGTAATCAACACTTCCACAAATTAAGCCTTTTTTCTTTGTTTAAAATTCCATCCGTTATAGTTTATCATTACTGTTTTGTCCTTATTTAAGTTATTACGGTTATAGTTTATGAGTAGCATCCGGTTAGGCATAGTTTTAAGTTTTACACGTTTTTTAAATTGTTAAATAGGTGAAATAGATAAATATGATTATTGGTAAAATATGTGAAGATTATCATTAGAAAAAGTAATAATTTAATTTCAGCTATCTATTTTCCTTATCCAACGATACAGAAACGTGTAATTTTTTTTTAAATTATACTATGTAAGTGGATCATAACATATATATATATATATAGGGTAAAACTTTGATACACATGCCGTGTAAAACTAATTTTACACAAGCATGCGTGTTTACACTATAAAAATTCAAATCCTAAATTATTAACCCTAACTCTAAAAACCTAAACCCTAAACCTTAAACCCCGTACACTAAATTCTAAACACTAACCTTAAATTCTAAACCATACAACCTAAACCTTTAAACTTTAAACTTTAAACCCTAAACTAAAACCCTAACCCTAAAACTACAAGGCACATGTAAACTAAAATTTACACGGCCTGTGTATCAAATATATATATATATTAATTTAACCCTCAAGTGATATAATAGAAAATGAAATATTGTTATTTCTAAAATATATAGATTCAAGTAATTTATTTACAAGGTGTATACCTTATCAAATGATTAAGAAAACAAACAAATAAACTATTATGAGATCAAACAAAAAAATTTGAAACCAATTTAGAATAAGAATAATAGTTTAGAGACGTGTGATACAATTAACTGAAAAGAATGTCTCTCTAAATACGATTCAACCTTTACTTCAACTTAATCAAATTTTTTAATATTAAACATATAAAATATTTTTTGGTATAACAATTTGTATTCAATTGATTGACTAATCAGGACCGGATTTTACAAAGGCTCACTATAAAGGCAACCTCTCAACTTAATTTAGTCTATTCACAATGTTTGAACTTAGACCTCTAATTTTACTTATGGATCTAATTAGGAATGTAAATGAGACGAGACAGATCGCGAGCTACTCAAGTCTGACTAAGTCAAACCTCGATCAACACTTAACTTAATTAGACTCGACTCGAGTTCTTAACGAGCCGAGCTACTCGATATCCGACTCGAAAAACTCGCGAGCTACTAAAAAATATAACATATTAAATTTTTTTAATTTTTTAAAACTAAAGTGAACTAAAATGTAATAATAATTTATTATTATAATTATTAGGGTTGCAAATGAAACGAAACAAAAAGTGAATTACTCGAGTCTGACTCGAGTAATTCGACTTAGGGATAAGTTGCGAATTTCAATGGCTAAAAGGAGCGCAAGACTAATTCAAAGTTTGTTCATTGTTGTCCACCCTTGGTTCAAGCAGGGATGTATTATCAAGGCATACACAATTACAGTGTTTCGAGTTAGGGATAACGAGAAACCATTGAAGAACGTTTCGCCGAACTTTGAAGGTTGTCGCCCAATTGCCCAGGCAATCGCTCCATTCCCAATTGCCTAGGCAACCGCAGACTTGCCAAGGCAATCCGTCTGGATTCAATTGTTGAGCGATTGAATTACTCTAACACTCGATTATCACGACGGTCCATTCAATTACCATATCACGACTCACGATAACCCGACCTACTCTCTTACCGATTACTCTTTTCTATTTTCTTTATTAGTTTAGTTTATTTTACTTGATATTCATCATCTTCAATATTATTTCTTTTACAGTATAATAACTTAAGCAAAGTGGCACAAGTCAATCCCTGTGGAGACGATACTCGATACTTATCATATCACTTTATTACATGTGACGTGTATACTTGCACAATTTGCGTTGCACTAAAAACCAGCAACATATCCCTAAGAACGGGATTTATTACAGACATGATAAAACCTTTGTTTTGTTTTAATCTTTTGTTATCAGGTTTAATTATAAATTTAATCCCTCTACTTTTATGAAAAACTATAAGTTAATCATTATACTTTACTAAAATGAAGAGAAATAGAATTTTTCCTATATTTCGTATTAAAAAAATTAAGTTTAAGGTTTAAGTTTAAGATTTAGGATTTAGGATTAGGGTTTAGATAGTTAGAGATATAGTGTATTTTTAAAGTGTAGGGTTTATGGTTTAAGATTTAGAATTTAAAGGTATGGTTTAGAATCTATTTTTTTAGTGTTGAGCCATAAAAAGACAGCGAAAATGGACAAAAGATTTATTATCCAATTAAGAGGTAGTGAAATTGAGTAACACTGACAAACTTTGCGAAAATTAAGAAGTTAGTGTGCTTTTGAACTAAAATGTGAAAAAATGTTGCATAGTAATGGTTGACGGACCAAAATATGCAGTTTTAGTTCGTGTGCTTTTGAACAATTGGACAAACATCTCAGTTTTTGTAAAAATAGATAACAAATTCTAATGAAATGACTAACTTATAAGGTTTCATAAACTAGATAGATGAGATTTATAATTAGACCTTTATTATCATCATCATCATTCATCAGTTGTTAATCTGATTGTTCGTGAACGCTTAAACTTGAACTATTGGGGAAACATGTAGTTTCGGTTTATGTGTTTGCGAACAATTGGACTACCATATCAATTTTTGTAAGATATGACGACCAAATTTTGACAAACTAAAAGTAAAGAGAATAAATTCTCAGTTTTCATAAAGTGAAAGGATAAAATTTACAATTAAATCTTAATTGTTATCATCATCATTAACAATACTTGTATTAATTTTATACCCACCGGGAGACCTATAACCAACTTATTAGATGACTAATCTAAATCGAGTATCGCATAAATTTATTACGATATGATTTTTTTAATTCTATTGTTCCATTCATAAGGTTAAGATTCGAATTTTTAATCTTGCTTAAAAGATTTAATGTCCAATCTTATTAGACCAACTAATTATTTTAGGCTACTTTGTTTTCAGGTTTGGCGTGCGTATGCTTTTAGGTATGATCGAGATTGTTATTGTATTGTATTGTATTAAATGATTATTTGATCTTATTTTTTTTATATTTTGAAAATGTCTAAATATCTTTTAATTTTATAGTTTTAAAATCTTTATTTATAATTATTAAATATGATCGGTTTAGTGAATACATAGGAAACACGTAGTATTGTGCCACTTCACGTGGAAACAGGTGAGTTCTTCACTTTGTTCTTTCTCTTTCAAATCTAGCTAGCTAAAAGTAGAACCTGCACTTGCATGCTCTCTTCCGTAATTCTAGATTTTTTTATTTTCTTTTTCTTTCACTATCTGTTAGAAATTTTGTTTCTGTTTCTGTTTCTGTTTCTGTCTTAGATTCTTCTCTTTGTCACTTAAGGTATTGGTTTCATCATCGTTTTTCTTTTGTCCTCACTTGTTATGCTAAAGATTGGGAAAAAAAAAGTTATATAAACTTAAGGTTTATATTTAATGTTCTTTAAATATTTATATATTTCAATCGGATTAAAATTCAATTAAATTTACTAATTAAAATTCAGAATAGTAATTCTTTCAATCATTTCTTTCTTTTCTTAAAGTTAAAGAAATTATAGTTTTATTTTCTGTTGCACCAATAACTGATCTTTAGGCTTTGATCAGTATGAAGGGTGAAAATAAAAAAAAGATGACAAATTTGTTAATCAAATGATTAAAATTTATAATTACTTTTTCACTTTGAGTTTTAATCATTTGATGAACAAATTTTTCATCTTTTCTTATTTTTATCATTCACACCAAGTAAAACTTCAGTGCTGCCCGTTACACTCTATCGTTCTATGAGCTTTTCGTTCTTTTGCTTTTATTTTTTATTTAGAGTTTTGTAGTATAAAGGTAAATTATATTATATATTACTTAATTTTAAGTTTAGTGTCGGTTATATTAGTGAATTAAAAATTGGTATTATTTTAGTCTTAAATTTTAATTTAGATTTCAATTATATTATCATGCTATTAAAATTAATTACGTGAACGCCAGACGAATTTTAACGGTATAAGCGTGCGATAACAATATTAATTTTTTGTTTAATAAAATAATCAATATTAAATTCAAAATTTAGTAATATATGATGCAGTTTATCCATAATATAATTGTACGCCGTTATTAACTTCTTCTCTGAAGTCGACACTCTGGCTTTTTCCTTTTAGTAGACAAACTACAAAGGACGAAGTAAGAAAAATACTTCTTTGAAAGGGTTTAACCTACTTCGACTTTGTTGTTAAAGTTTTTCAGGCTTTGCCATGTGTTTAAATTTCTTCATCCGTAAATATTATATGGAGGAACCTTTTCCTAATTTATGCAGATTTAAATAACAGTTTACATTCGTAATAACATTCGTTATATAGCCGTAATAATACTGTTTAAAATCGCAATATTTATACCCATTATATTTACAATGACATTTGTTATTAAAAATATTTATAATTACAATAGTCTCAGTAATCACAATAATATTCGTTATATTCGAAATCGTAATAAATACGATTACAATTTAAATACCTGGTCATGACTACAAAAGAAAGGTTGTCCAATAGCAATGGAAAGTGTGTCCGATTGGTCTCTAGACTTATTGTGCCCCTCTATGTTTTAGCCCATCTAATTATTTGCCTGACGGAGTTTCGGCTTAGATAAACTCGTTACTTCCTTTGTCCATGTCTTAGTGAGGACCACAAGATGTGGAAGAGATGGGTTCAACTGACCCACTCACCTTCAATACTTGAAGCTTTAACTTTTACTAGATTTAATTTTTCATAATATATAATTACGGTAAGATCTCAACTGGAAAAAAAATAAATTTAAATATTTTTATTTTATTTTTTTAACATTTAAAATAATTTTTATTGTTTTAAAATTTTTAAATATTTTTAATTTAGTACCATCCTTAAAAATTTTAAAAGTTCTCATTATTTTTCTAATAAAGATTTTACTCCTATTTTTTTTAAAAAAATAAAAGAAACGTCTAAGTATTTTGAAAAAAATTTAAGTAAACCCATTTAAACTCCGTTATCAAAATCCGCCCTGGTAATCAGCATGTGTATTAAATAATTTTACTAGTTATTATATATGTTTTGTCTCCTAGAATTAACAAATAGAAATTTTATGCCCCTTTTCTTTGTTCTTTTCTGTCCTACATTAAAAAAAGGTTAAGCTTAGAGTTTAAAATTAAGGTTTAAGGTTAGGGTTTAGAGAATTATGGGTAGGGTATAATTTTATGATGTAGAGTTTAGGGTTTAAAATTCAAAGTTAAAGTTTAAAATTTAATTTTTTAGTGTTAGGCATAGAAAGAGACACTGAAGAGGGCAGATGATTTTTGTCTAGGACTAACAAACCTTAAAAAATTCCAACCAATCAACAATTGCAACGTACCTTTGCTTCTCATTTAACTAATCCAGTCATTTTGAGTCCATTCTCTGTGGGCCTTGACCCACTTAGAAGCCCAACAATTATTACATCAGAAATGATTAGTTACTTCCAAAAAAGTAAAAAATTTAAAAACTCGTAAATCCTCTCAAACGATACGTTAATGTACAATGTGATCGGGTTTTGTCGTAAATCCTCTCAAACGATACGTTAATGTACAATGTGATCGGGTTTTGAAATTTTAGAACTCCGATACACAATCTTAAATGAACGAGAAACTATAGATATAACAAATTTAGTATTAATTATCGAAAAAAACGATTGTTTTTGGTGACCAGAAAACGATAGATTTGAATTGTTATTTACTTAAATGAATGAATTTTCAATCATATGATTCACGAAAAACATGAGTTTTGTTTTCTCATCATGCATAAAACCCAAGCAACTGACTTGAAATTTTAAAATATGACTCATCAACTCAATGCTCATCCTACATCCAAAGGCTAACTTTTACTATCCAAATCCGAATCATAAAACATTATGAGGGATGGGACGAGGGTAAAATCTCAAAACTTCCAGCCCTGCTTTCATTTTAGGTGAAAATGTCCTCCCCTAAGGATATGGTACAATAGTTGTTTTCTACCCCACCTCCACCATACCGGCGGCTCGAACACCCGTCTCTTTTTAACTTGCTTTCCTGCGAACAAAAAGAGTAAATTCAAGGGAAGCAGTAAGAAACCATCCTCGCACCACACAGTAAGTTTGAGTTTCCAACAACGTGAACAACAAACACAAAAGAAACCCTCTTGCATGCATGTCTACATCAACAACAAACTTATATTGATGGCTAGACTCTGACAGAAGCTCGAAAACAATTCCTTACTTTTGTTCTCCACGGAACACATCCCCCACTGTGACTGCAGTTTTTCAAAGCTTGAACTTAGATTCGGCCAGTAATTCATCTGAATTTTCAGGACTTCCAGCACTGTTTGCAGGCCAGCTTTAGAAGGAATGACGTTCTCCTGTTCACACTCATGATTTTCACCCAAAAGTACCTTTTCCATTGGAAACAAAAAGGAACCGTGTCAGAACATATTGCATGATATGACTTGGCTTTTATCTCCTTAAAAAAGGATATGGCAGAACTGTAGACACAATTCACTGCAATATACGTGTGCAACTATGTATACATATCAGGAGTGTACAAATGCATATACAAATCGACTACTCGTCATGTTAAACAAAAGAAATTACTACACGGCTTTGTAATTTTTCAACTAGTTCGCTCTTACAAAATTACTGATGCATCATAAGTTTGATCTACATTATTTTGTGTCTATTTACCTTAATAACCGAAGTAGCAGAAGAGGATATCGAACGGAGGTTTTAGCTGCCAAAATGAAAAAAAGTTGATGAGAAGCTTTAATTAAATGATAATCTAAACTATACCTAAGAGCAGAGAATAAACCACAAACCCGCCCTCGAGTATAACCAGCAACTTTCCACCTGAGAGGGTACTCAACATGTGTGTCATCTGTGCATAACCAGCAGGAGTCACCTACAATGACAAAACGACTGTCATTATGCAACACGAGGAACATAAAGGACGAACTCAATTTTACAAAAAAATTAAAATTATTAAATATCAAATGGAGTAAAAATGAACCAAAACATGCATTTACTCCATTTGATGAATTAATAATACTTGGGAAATAGCAAAATTGGGACCCATTTCCAAAAAAGTATACCACTAGGATTTCAAGCAGGTTCAAGTGCTAGAAGAGCATATCCACTAAAACAAATGTGATTACCTCGATAAGATATTCCTTTCATTCTTCCTCTATGTTGTTTACGGAATTTCCTTGTTTTGGGGTTATAGTTGATGGTGAGGATTTGAGTTAATAACAATTTCCTAAAATGGTTCTCTTGATATTTTTTTCCTTTTGTCAGTAAAGTTCTAGATCTTTTTTGGCCATTAAGTTCTATATATTAAATCAGAACAAAATGAAAATACATTTTATGAATTATTGAAAGGAACTTACATCACAGCATCCTAAAGGATCACCACGAGCAGCATCAAATCCAGCTGATATGATAGTAAAGTCAGGAGCAAACTTGGAAGCTGAAATTAGGGGTTTGGAAAAAAACATAACGGATTAAAGCAATAAATCAGATTATCAACTGATGCTGCTGTATAATTAATAGGTTAATACGTGATAGCCAAGAACGAAATTTATCAATATAGAAATAGGATACTAAAAATAGTTATAAAAGGGATTAAAGACACAAATGCAAAAAAAGAAAGGAAATCCTCAGTTAACCGCATGCAACAAGAGATTGCAGGCACTTTGCTCAGTTTCAAGCAATAAGAAATATTTCTAAAGAGGCAGAAGTCCTATATTCTCACTTTAAAAAAGTACATCGACAATCTATTAGAAAGAAGCTTGTAGGAACTCTTTACAATTCACAAAGTTAACAATTCTATTCAACTTAACAATTATAGATTTCATTCCCAACACATAGATTTCATTCCCAACACAAAGCATAGTCCTCACATTCATAAAGCAAATAATTGTTTTCACGCTAGCTAGTTAGCACCACAACTACAAATTCCATCTTGGTCTAAACAATGTACTTTGACATAGATGAATGCAAATTATACAAACAGGATTAAATATTATAGCACAAAAAGTAAACACGGTTTTTTTTAATTGAAATTTTGAATAGGGTAGACTTGGGTTTGGTCGCTTCAGGTTTAGGATATTTTGGGTTCATACCATTTTGAATTCAAGTCCTTTTGAGTTCAAATTAGTTCAATCATTTTCAAATTTATAAAAGATTCCGAGTATTCAGTTGGTTTTGAGTTTAGGTTTTCAAGGTTCTAGCAGTTTCATGTATGCATCATATCCCATATTCATCTGCAAATGATAGTTGAAATGCAAAGGTATATCAGAATAAGAAATAACAACCTATAGGAAGCACAACATGTTGAAATGCAAAAATATAATCGTTATCTCCAACTCCGCCACGACTCCATGGAATATTCACACAATACCCTTCTGCACCGTTACTACCAACCTAACAAAATTAAATCGAAAAAAAAAAAGGAACATCAAACACCCAAGATATATAAATGAATGGCTAAATGCTCAAATCAAGATCTAACTTTATGGCCGATTCTCATTTAAAGACATAACATAAGCATCTGATGCAGATAAAAGAAAAACTATAGTACCTAAATAGATTTGGAATTATATAATTATCTAATATTACAAATATTAACGCTAAAAATCACATCAACCAGCTCCCAAGAGTCCCAAGGGCATAATAAGGAGTCAATATTACAAATATTAACCCATTTTTATTAATGTCAATATCTCCATTCCTTCTCTGGTCTATTTCAAGGTGAGACGTTAGATTCCAAATCAATACGTAGCAAAGCAAAAATTATAAACTGCTGAATTTTATATAAATAAATAATCAAGTACCTCTAAAGCTGCCCCAGTACCAGGATAAAACTTTCCTCCTTCATGTCTATGTAGGGATATGTACAATACCTACAAAGAGGTACAAGATATTGTTAGAGCATAACCTTTGAGTGCACCCAAAAAAAAGTGCAAGACAAAAGAAAAAGAAAAGCAAGGATTTGGTTGGTTAGTGCAGCGTCATATATGCCTCTTAGTTCTTACCATAAAACTCGAGTCAAAATAGCAAATTTCGTTTTAAATCCTAGTAGCCCAAGGTTCAGCAGTTTTTAATTGCAGAATTCCAATTACAAAAAGCAACATAGTCAATACCATCCTACCTCCTCCAGCAAATAATATTACCAAGAATCAATAGTATTTAAAAACTTATCCATATGTTGCAAGCATAACTTTCCGATCAAGAAAACTCACCGATTTATTTTGGTCAAATATCTCTTGCGTACCATTTCCATGATGAACATCCTGAAATAATGAAAGAGAGACATTAACTCAATTTTGACGCCCCTACACTTTCATTTTTCCATAAATTCAAAATAATCCAAATCTCTCACTACAAAGAGGTTAAGTATCAAGAGAATTTAACTTACCCAATCAACGATTAGCACCTTCATTGCCCCTGCAGCCCGTGCCGCTAATGCAGCGACTGCTGCATTGTTGTGGAGGCAGAATCCCATCGCTTGTCTGACACCAGCATGATGGCCAGGAGGTCGAACCTGACTCAGAAGTAAAAAAAGATAATGATAATGACAGATGGACAGACCATTGTGAGTTCAAGGTAATAGGTTGAATAGTCAGCATTGTTAAGCATTGGTAATAAGCATTGAACATATTAAACATAACATTAGAACTCATACATACCAGAGCAAACCCATTTTTTATGTGCCCAGAAAATATCGCTGAAGCAAGATCAGCACATAAACCAGCTGCAAGTCTAGCAGCATATGCCGAATGCTCATTAGCATATGTGTCAGGAGTAAAATAGCTGCCAGTAAAAAATAACCCATCAATTAAGGTTGTGTTTCATTTTAGCATCACTCAGATAGAAATTGACATAAAGCCTACTAGAGTTTGACAAACAACACATACACTGACACCCTCACACTCACACTCACACATTCCTACTCAAGCACATGCTCTCAAGCCACCCATAAAAAAAACAGACAAGAAAGAACAACTAAAAAAACTTTTTACCCCCACAAAGTACGAATTTTTTCAGCTTCTACATGTGGATACATTTGGTGCCGGAAAGGACAGACGATATACCAGAAACATTAAAGGTCAAAAGCTGCAAAGACACCCCTTTTAGTAAGGATTCCAAAACATTAAAACAAAATAGCTACTTATACCAACTAAAGTAAAATGATAGAACTGATGGAGCCATATCACTCCAAAATAAAGAATGGTCCTTACCATTTGAAGCTCCTCCGGAGTGATTTCTCTAGCAGGAATTGGGCAGCACTTTCCAGGAAATATACCTGCACATGTTAAAAATTGCCATTTAATTATGACAGACAAATCAAAAGCCTGAAAATATTAATGACATACAAAAAAGGCATAAGATCAAAATACCAGCAGCAGAAAGGCTAGCAGCAATAGCTTGAAGACGATCTGGTCTTTCTGGATGTGGATGTGACTTCATTTCAATCTACATTACCAAGCAAGCACCAAAGACAAGAGTGCAAAAGAGTTGGACACAAATTCCACATAAGTAACAAAATATGAGCAGCAACCACAACTTTTTTTGATAATTGCAATGATACTTGATCAAATACACCATCCAATGGTTACCCCCCAAGTGTAAATACAAAAAGAAAAGGAAGAAATAATTGTAAGTCAGTAGAAAACAAACCAAGATTGACAAAAACTGCAAGTAAAAAGCATCAATACCAGTCAAAACTTTACAGAAAGAAAAGAAGCAGAGCAACAGAAATAAATTGCAAGCAAACAGAGATAGATTACATATAACTTACAAAACTTTCCCCACAATTGATACTTATATTTGAATTCTATACATTAATCTTATCATGGAAGGGTGTCAAACAACCATAAAAATATCATTTGATATATCATATGGTTTGAGTGCAGCAACATTCTCTCATCAAACCCAACTGCCGTGGAACAGTTTGAAGCTGAGGCCTCTGACCAAAAATCTGCATCAAGAAGCATAGACAGATTAGTAAGAGTTTTGCCTATCAAGAGAAATATTATAAGTTTCGGATTGTAGAGTGGAAGAATTCAATAGATATGTGAACAATAGAGCTCAAAATCTGATTAAAAGAAAAAGGATACATAGAGCAGGAAACCTCAGATATAAATTTTCAATTTTTGTCAGAAAATTGTGGAATTCTTGAAAAATTCTTAATATGATTAGAATGTCAGAAAGAAATTCAGGATTCAGGTCAAAAACAGAATATAAAAGTAAAAGTCAACATAAATAACCTAACTTACAAAAAGCATTTGGAAACCAAAAGTGTGATAACAAGATAAATTACTAAATTTCACATTATTTTTAAAAAGCAAAAAAGTAGAAAATAACTTGTCAAACCCATTTAGAAGAGAGATTCAGATGCCAGCATATACTTATGGTTGAAATGAAAATATTATTATCATCTAAAATAATTGTAAATTAGCAAATGCCAAAAGAACTTGATCAAAATCTTAAATCCATTATTTTTATTTTTCCAAAAAACTTCAGGATTGACCATCAACAGGTCAAAAACAGAATATATAAGGAAAAGTCAAATCATAAATAACACTGAAACTTACAGAAAGAACAGTTTTAAAAAATACATGTACGTAAATGACTAAATATAATTTTGCCATAGAATATCGTATAGCACAACATTTTCAATGCTGTAGCATATGATTACAACTGATTGAACAAAATGAAAATAGATTCAAGAACTCAACACTAAAGGTACTGGATTGATAATTGTATATCAAGTTCAGCAAATTTTGGTTAGCAGTTTGAAAAAAAAAATTAAAAGACTGGAAAGAAAAGTAAACATCAAAAAGTAGGGCAGTCCTCTTTGAAGAGCAACACATGAAAATATAATTGAATAGGCTCAGCAGAATGTAGTTACCTTTGTATCTCGCTCTGGCTTCTGATTCAACCTGAATAAGTTCTATATCTGGTGAAAAAGGAGACGCAAAAAACCCATGCTTTAGGATGCCAGATTCTTTATGTTCCCCACAAATCTGCACAGATGAAAATTGCTAAATCATCTAGAACCAAAAATCATTAACAAATGTGAAGAGAATTGAAGATTTCATAAATAATGAGAAAGTATATAACGAAGCATACTAAAAGAGGGGTGTGGATTAGTATCAAGAAGAATGAAAAAACTTTTTACATCACAGTGGAAAACATCATCAAGGTTGACCATTGTGCAGTTTGTACAAAACCACTTGAAAATCTCTATGTGCTTTTGTACGGGCTCCCAGTCACTGTCATCCTCGTCATCCTCATCAAATGCATCTTGGTTGTTGTACATATCCTGCAAAGTCAATTCTTTTGGCACCCCCTTTTTCTGCAGACAAACCTCAGAGCTAATTCAACAATTGAGAAGCAACATAACAAGAACCAACATCCAAAGCAACTATATCATTGAAATTAAAGGAATTCCTTAAGTGTGCTGCTTACAGAAGCATTGTCAAGCTGTGTGTCCTCGTCTACATTGGCAGTCAAATCTCCACCAGATGTTCCTATATCCCCTTTGGCAAAAGAGCCATTATGACAAGAAGCTAATGCGTGCTCATCGGGTCCCAAATGTTTTCTTTTAAAACCTTGATTGCTCTCAGTCCCCCCATTTGTCACACAACTCACTTGAACTGTTTCAGAAACCATATTGATTTCAGAGTTCAACAGAGATTTCTGCCCAAATCATACCTTCATTTAAACTCCAATCATCTGCCAATGATATTTAAAAAACTCAATTAATACAAATTACAAGGGACAGCAATAAGAGAGCAAAAAATATGAAATTTGAAAACAAAAAAAAAGTTTGAAAACAAGAAGATAAAATCAGATCTGGCAAAATAAACAGTAGAAAAAGAGATAAAAACAAGATAAAGACATCAGGCAGAGAAAATAAGAATTTTACATTATTTCTAACAACATAAAAACTGAGCATAACTAAGCTGTAGTGCTATACTACACATAACATTATACTAACAAATAACAATTAAAATAAGAGCAAAAATTATGAACTCTAAGCTAATTAAAACTATCAAAGCTATTTTTTTCACTCAACAAGTTGAGCATAGGAACTGAGATATTAAAAAATAAGTGATAATTAACTTTTTCACTCAACAAGTTGAGCACAGAAAAGGGAAATGTACCATAGAATAAAAGCCCACATAGTAATTCATAATAAAACGAAGAATTTCTAAGACTTAATTGCACCTAGAAGAGTGGCTCTTAGAGAGATTATTTTGTAAAAAAAATATATAAAATAAAAATCTAACCTGCATAAATACATACAGCTCGTTTGTGTTTTTTAAAAAAACACAAACTATTTTACAGAGACAAGAAGGGGGAAATGAAGGGCAAATTAAAATAAATAAATACTTTCTTCTAGGGCAAACCGTGGAGGGTCTCGCAATGTAAATTCGGTACTTTTGGGGGAGGAGAGAGGGTGGTGATTAAAATAAGTACTTATTGCTTTTATTTTTATTTTAGGTTAAACTTTATTTTTTTTGTCACAACTTTTTCTGTATTCAACTTTAAAAGTTTTCATTTTAAATAATATTTGTGTTATAAAATGATAATATTTGTGTTATAAAATGAGACAATTCAATTTAATCAAACTTTCATAAATTTAACTTGACTTGAAAAAAATTCAAATAATGTTTGAGTTATAAAATGGATATAACTCAAATTTTTAATAAAAATCATTTTAAATTGCCCCTCAATTTTGTCTTATATATGGATAATATTATATATTTTATAATTAAAATTGAAAAAAATACAACTCAACAACTCGAAAAAAATTTAAAAATTTTAAATAAAACTTATCAATTCAATTGACTCTGATTTTAACTCAAAATTCAAATAATGTCATACTAAAAAATATAATATTTGATTAAATTGAGTTTGTAATTCATTTTTTTATTGATAATTTAAAGCCATTTAATTTTTTTGATAAATTATTTTTCTTTACGATGACATAAGTCTTAGAATTTTATCACACCGTTGAGTTTTTCTTTCAAAATTATTATACTTGGAGAGAAGAATAAATTAAAATTAAATTGTAAAAATAGTTTTGAAATCATTGTTTACTTTTTAAAACTATCAATAAAAAGTCAAAATATGATAATGTAATGTTCATAAACGAAGAGTTTTTCTTTCAAAAAAATTATGAATAATTAAATTTATATAAATAAAAAATAAAAATAAAAAGGTAACTATCAAAAGTTAAAATATAATAATGTTTATAAAAGAAGAGTTTTGCTGTTATATATAGATAGATAAATAGAAATGAGGTTCATATAGATTGCTCATTTCCTGGGACATCCTGCAAAAAAAATGACAAATTATGAAATTAGTATACAAAATGATTTAACTGATGAACTGTATTACATAGATGGACGATAAACTTTTTCAGATACCTGGAAGATGAAATATACTTTTTCCTTTGCATCCGGCAAAATGAAATATGTTTCTCAACCATAGCTTTCTGTTCGGCGCTGTAAGTGTGCCATCTTTCTTTGGCTGCAACTGAATCCCCGACCTCGATGTCTGTACATTAGACAAATGAAATGACAATTTGGTTGACAAGCTGATGAAACCCGAATTTTGGATAATCAAGTATACGACAAACCTTGAAGCAGAATATCTGTTTCGCCAGAGTAGCCACTCAATCTCCAGAATTTGAAAAATATGGGACTATGGCCATCCTGAAATATTGGCTCTGATCTAACAGCGTCTAATCGACAGTCCTCTTTGAGCATCACTTGATTCATTTGTGCAACTATTAAGGGCAATGTAACAACAAGCATTAAGGCATGATTTTTTTAAAAGTGATTGATTCAAAATGTGAAATAATACTAAACTACTAAAGATCCACATTGAAAAGAATATTTTAACAAGCAAAAAGCAAAAATTCTTCCTGGATAATTGGCTCTTTTAATTTCTTCAAAGAAAAATGTTTTGTTTTGACAAGCAAAAACAAAATCTGAGGTGCTTATGAAAGTTGCAAAAAGTCACAGAACATACCCTCCTCATCCACTGTCTCAGACACTTCCAATGTACTTGCAAGAGTTTGGGCCACTTCAAGAGTTTGGGCCACTTCCGATTTTATTCTTGAAATAAGAGCTTCATTCTCTGAAATGGAAAGAGGAGCACCATTTTTCATGATAATAGCTTTGGCTATTTCATCCTGCAACTTCTGTTTCATCTCTTTTTCCATGTTTCTCTCCTACGCAAAAAAATACGATTAGACAAGCAGAAACACTAGCATTTGCTCGAGCTAAGTTGTCATATTGATGCCCTTACCCTTTCCCTTCGAGTAGGACGTTTTACTTTTGCTTTTTTTTCTTTTGCAACAAATTTCGAGTTTTGTTCGTCAATCCAGCTTCTAAATTCTCTGAAGAGAAGAAGTGTTGCTTTTTATCAATAATACATTTTACAAAAGAATCTAAAATGAAGAACGTGACCAGAATTTATTGAAGAACTTCATAACTTACGTGGTGCCAAGAACTTCATCACATAGAAAAGTTAAGAGCCTGAGTTTTTCAGAGGAATTTAATTTCACATATATAGAAAAGCATCTAAGCAATCCGAGAGCCTGAGTTTGAGAATCATTGATGTATTCTCCAAGAACTTGAACCCATGAATTTTCACTTAAATCCTGACTAAGGCAAGGATACCTGCACAAAGATGTAATTCGGATGATCGATATACCAATTAAAACAAGGGCTGAATGTTTATGACTATTCTATTTAAGCATGCATACTCTTTTCCGAAATCCTTTTGTATCATAGAAAGCAGTTGAATATGAAACTGCACAGTTGCAGGAAAACATAGTTTGCGTTTGCGCTTGCTTTTTCCAGTAAATAACTCTCTAAGTAACAGCTGAGATTGTCCTTTCTTCATATTGAGAACCTAAAATCAACCAATAAATCAGATAAAAACCTCAGAAATAAGCATACTTTGTATCATAACTATAATCACCACAATGTAAATAATTAAAACGTTGGAAATTTTTGAAATCTATCAGATGACATCTAAGAAAGAAACATTTCATTTTTCCAGAAGATTTAAAACTCGAGCAAAAAAGAAATCTATCAGATGACATCTACGAAAGTGCTAAACAAACAGATAGCAAGTTTACCTCTCCAAAAGCTTCACAAAATTCTAGAAATTGCAAGGCATGGCCAACATCCTCAGCAGGCAAGTCAATGCCATGAATACAGTTTAGTAATGCGCCTTGTGGCAGTACGATATAGTCTTCAGAAGCTTCACTTTTGACTTCTACATTTTTCTTCTTAGGATTCGGAGACTTACTAATTGGCTTGTTCTTAGCTATGGGGTCTGCATTGTTTAGATCTTCATCTTCTCCATGATCACACTTCTTAGGGACCTTCATGTCAATTAGATGGATGGCAGTGTTCCTGTCAGAAATCAGTTCTCCTTCGGACAAAGCCTCATTCGCGGTTTTAGACTTTTTGGGAGTAATCTTTTGGGTTGAGAAATCAGCAGCATTGCCTTTGGAGGCCATTTCCTCACTATTTTTGCTTCTCACTCTTTTCAACTTGGAATTTCTAGTTGTAGCCCTTTTATCATTGGATTGTATTGAACCATTTGACCCTTTATAACTACTTTCCTTTTTGATATTGCCAGTTATTTCTATTCCAGATTCCTGTTTGAAAATTTTAATGAACGTTCATTCATTTTATAAAGTTTATAACCAGTAAAAGAACCCTTTGCCTAATTAAACAGTATTGCATTCGTTCTCAGTAAAAGAACCTTATCTGCAGCTTTTCTTTTTTTGGACAATGCAGTTGCATTATTGGTCTCTTGAGAACCTGATCTTTCAGAATCCTTAAGATGCAGCATATCCGAGACCGAGGCAAACCCATTCGCCTTTGCCGCATGTGAGAGTACTCCGGTAGGCTGGTGACCTCGCTTCTTCCTGCAAGATAAAAAGAAATTACCATTTGGATTGCCACATAGAAAGACAAATAATAAGCAAATGTTTGCAATCCATAAACACATTACTCACATGCAGAAACTACAGTTGCAAATTCCTCTACATCTCGGACAAGTCCAGTCACTTAGCAAAGCCACCTCCTCAGCCTTTTCTCCATATCTGATAAAAAAACAATTGACTAATAATATTTCAAAGTCCCTAAATGAACATCCTTATTGTTAGATCTTGAACAAGCTATAGCCAAAAGGTTTCAATAAGAATATTAACACTGGAATTTTATCTAAATAATAGTAAGATCCAGAATGTTTACAAAAGGTAAAGTAGCTTATTGGGGAAACAATGGGAGAAACAGACCTGTTCAAGAGGCATTTGTGACAAAAATGGATGGTACATTGCTTCTCATTAATCTTTCTCTTGCATGATGCTGAAAAATCCACTGTTTTTTGTCTACACTGCATCATTTTTAATCCAATTTTCAACACATGTAATTTATTTTCCCAAGGGAAACAAAAAAAAAAAAAAATAAAAAGGTACCTGGTGACAAGTCTTGCCATTCTTAGAATCATAGATTCGGTTATGGATGAGTCGAACTCCGGGTGAACTGTTGCGGCGACGCTTTGGTCTGAGTTTCTGATCAGTTGAGTCAGTTGGTCGAGTTGTCTCGTTGGTGTTGCTCTTCTTCGTTGTCGTATTCTTCTTCTTTGTTGAGGGTAAACAGCCATCTTCCAATATGAATTGCAAGATTTTGATTTTTTTTTTTAAAAAAGCTGAATTGCAATATCACTAAAATTTTTGCAATATGTACTTAAAATGTTTGAATCTGTTCATTTAAAATGTTTGAATCTGTTCATTTGGCGTTTAACGTTTTATTATTATTATTCATTTTAGTGGTGTTATTGTTTTAATTATTATTTTTTGTTTTGTAGTGAACAAAAATGTAATTAACATTTATTTCTATTCGATCTGGCGGGAAGAAAGAGAAAATGGAAAATAAAGAAGAGGGAAAAACATGAGTGGGCTTGTTTTGACAAAGGCCCATCCATATTTTGCCTTTTCGTTTTATAATTTAAAGTGTTTTCTGAACCGAACCGAACCGACGATTGAATTGGTTAAACTGAAAATCGAATATCCGATCGACTGATGACATTGAATTAGATATAAAATGAATCGTTATATACCGTTAGAGAAAAAAAAAAAGGAAAACGACTACAAATCGGTTGAACCAATTAAAAATATATTCTAAATTTTGTGACTTTTAAAATATTTTATTTAATTATTGTTAAATTAATTGAATCAAATATCAACAACTTAATCAATCTAACTATCCGTCTATATGTATATATTTGATGTCTAGTAGTCACATGGGTATAGTTATATTGAGGTCGAATTAAGTTGAAAGCCTAAATGATAAATAAATTTTTTTTATATTGTTTTCTCATCCACAAAACTCAAACTCGACATCTTACTTAAATAAACATTAAATATCTTACATTAGAGGAATAAAAGAAGGCAAAAGGGGAAAAAATAGTCACAAATTGGTGGCATTTGTAAGTGACAAATTACAATCAACAATACTCTCTTCCATTACAAGGAAGCCTCAAATTATTCTTGATGTAACAAACAACTTCATTTCAAAGCTGATCATTGACTTATCATCCCCTCTATCTATATATTATCATTTAGCTTTATACAAACAATAACAAAAATTAGAAGAATTAGAACAAATCTAAACTTGAAACTAGAAAGATGAGCAAATCTTCAAGTAAAAGATAATACCTATTCAAAATAAACAATATATACTCCTTCAAACCAAGTCATATATGTGGCTAAAAATTTACTAAAACATGAGAAAAATAACATCCTAATCAAAAGTGACATTCTCAAATCTAACCAAACTTTCCTATTGAAAAATGGGCAGAAGAAAAGAACAAATATTCCGGTCCCGAAACTTAACATTGCAAAACAAACAATCAAGTTTGTAGGATACCCGATTTCATAAAACCAATTCAGATCAGTAGAAATAAAATCCAACTCGCAAGGCAAAGAGATTCAAATCAAGTAATGTCTTAGCTTTAAGATTTTGGCATTTTGCCTGATAGAAAGAATGAAATCATTGGATTAATAAGACATTCTTAACCAAGCAAAGCCCAAGAAAGAAAGAAAAACATACTCCCAAAAGATATAATTAGGATACTGAAGATGTCGAAATTATTGGTCAAACAATGCACATGAATGGTCTATTCATAGAATGTTCTATATACACATAATAAGCAGAACAATCATGTCTTCTTGTTAATTTCAGCTAAATTACATCTGGCAGTCACTAAATTCCATGCTAAAATAATTGTTTTAACGGATAAATGTCCATTTTAAAATGAAAACTTCAAATTCATGACAAAGAAAATGAAAATGTCCTTCATTCTCCATTTCTCTAAAACAAAATGCAGTTTTTGTTTTACCTTCTCTTCTGTTTTGTGCTGTTCAAGCAGAACAATGTGAAAACTCTCACCATTTCCACACCATTATTGGCAGGCTCAAAAGACCAAAATGAATCAAGACAATCTTTATGACATCCCAAAACTTCAAATTCGTAAAGGAAACAAAAATGTTCATCGACCTATACTTATCTAAGACATAAATGCAGCTTTCGCTTTATCCTATTCTTCTGCCCCTCTTCTGTTTTGTTCGAGCAGAATGATGATAAAACTCGCCAAACCACAAAGAGTGAAACTTCTGTTCAGCTTTTGTTAAAATTGAGTAGGTAAGCTCTATTTAATTGGAGATGGTGACTCTTTTTTTTCCGGGATTTATAGGAAATGTTCTGGTCATGCTTGCCAAACCACAAACTTTCATGAACGCAAGTGGTGAGTCTGTAAGTGAGCTATCTCAAAGGATCTATATTTAAAATTACTATAGTTCTAATAGCCATTTTCATGGTTTCTCGATACATTTTGAAGGTTGTGGCCATTGTCTCGAGATATTATTACATGGTTCCGGCTCACCACGGCATCCATAATCCTTATCCACTAAAAATAAATCACATGATTTTTTTTTCTATATCACTAATCTATTCATAATCAACTTATATGTTACCACTCACTTCCTATTTACATGGCTTAAAAATGTGGAAATTCATCTTTAGGAAAATTGACATGAAAAAAAAAAGAAATTATGTGGCTGATTTTTAGTGAGAGAGACCATGGATGACGTAGTGGGCCAGGACCATAAAATAATTTTTCTATTGTCTCATATTACAAGATTCTATTAAAGCAAGTACTTACGATATATATGAAAAAGTGTGCTTGTGTGTACGAGCGCACGTGCGTGCAACAACATTTCGGTTGCCCCGTGAGATAATATTTAAGTTACAACTGAAAATATTATAAAAAAGCAAACATTTCGGTTGTGTGAGTAATATTTTAGGTTCTATGTTTTTTATCATTTCGAGTGCAACCTAAGTTATTATCCGTACCAACCGAAAATATTATATATTTTTTTAACATTTCAATTGTGTCATTTTTTAACTTTAAATTAAGCTGATGTACCGCAGACTCACTCATATATATGTGTGTGAGGTAATTTGTAGGATGAGGATATGATATCATTGAATGTTGCTTTTATCCCTCGTTATTGATTCAATATGTTCATTTCACAAATGAAATTGCTTCAATGCATTAGGAAATGAGAACATACTGCAACCTTACGATTCGAACTCTGGTTTTGCTGACGAAAGTATACACACTGATGAATACGGTTGAGGATACGAGTACGAAAGCATCGGGGAGGCATAAAAATAATACAGGTAGTATACTAACTAGTATGCAGGATGTATGGGAAGATGATAATGAGATGTATCCATCATAACGAATGGCCAGGAAGGACTAACATACCCCAATCTACTCATTATTGCTATTTATTATTACATGAATACTTGACATTTTTATGGTGCTCGTTTTCACTATCAGAAAAACCATGAATTTGATACACAAACTAAATTGACCAATGAAACTTATCCTAATCACCATCCTCCTTAATGAATGCTACTGACAAAGGTTCTTGAACCACTAAATTGGTGTATTTATATCACGGTTCGTACTTGTAGTTGTGGATAACACGAGAAACACAAACATGAGAACTACTTCGTAAATAACGTTTGGTTGAATAGAGATGGCTTGATAGTTAAATAGGTGCTCAAATTATACTTGTGGCTTGTTTTTTGTGCTTAAATTATTTTTAGCTCTAAATAGGCGTTTAAATTTTATTTTCAGTTATTTTAGGTGTTTAAATGTTAACTACTGTTATTTTTTTAAAAATATATTTTTTATTTTATTCCTTTTTTTATTTTATTCCTTTTTAAAATTTAATTTTTTAACTTATTCTTTTAACCCTAAATTTTCAAAAACCCACAAAATAACCCCAAATTCGAAATTCCTAACTTCCCTAGCCGATTCTGCCACCAATGGCCATGTCGTCAGCCACCATATCCCCTGTCGGACCACCATGACCATTCCCCAACCACCTATCGCCACTAATCGACGATAGGTGTGTCGATCGGCTTCCTAAAGTCGAAGGAAGCTAAACTCACTAAAAAGAATTCGATTGGCACACCTACCGTCGGTTACCGACGATGAATGGTTGGGAGAAATGGTCGTGGTAGTCCGACAGCGGTAGTGGTGGTCTCCGGCTAGGCAATCAATGGCTGGAATTTGAGGATTTTGAGTTAGGAATTTGGGACTATTTTGTAAAAGTTTAAAACTGATAAATTTTAAATTTTGTTACAATTGAATTTTATTTAAAAATTAATTTAAAAAATAAAAAAACATGCCACATGTCATATTTTAATTGGCTAACAGTTTTTTTAACAGTCATGTACTTAAAATAACCGAAATAACAGTTTAGGCACTTATTTAGAGTTAAAAACAATTTAGTCACCAAAAGTGAGCCATAAATAATGTTTGAGCATCTATTCCACTATTAAGTCAATTGTGAATAGAATAATATTTGTTTAATTAAAGTTTTGATTGACATCCGTCTCTAATTTATTACTTAATTTTTAAGTGAAAAGACGGATATGGGTATGGAGACAAATAAAGTATAATTTGGTACGCGTCAAGTAAGAGTAACAATTGATGAATCAAGCGCCTGCCGACGTTGACGGAATCGCTCCCAATGCAATGGGTTTGGGACCCAATGACCTTTACGTACACTATTACATTTGCAATATTTATGTGCACGATACATCGCCACTGTTCGGAATAAGTCTATAACAGGGGTGATTCAAATGTTTTTTTGGGGTCTTATACAGTTTTATGAAAAACAATGTCATTTCATTTATAATTTTAAAAATATTTTAATTTTTTTTATAAAAATACTTTTATCTTAATAAAATGTATATTATGTGGCACTTTTTAAAGATATTTTATTTCTTGTAATTTATTAAACAATTTTTTTTTATAAACATTTAATCTAACTTATTTAAAACTCCTCTTTTCTTATAAGCACTGTGCAATAGTTAATCTCGCATATATTTAAAAACTTCACTGTTCTATAGAAAAATATTTTTAACATTTAAATTTTAAAAATACAGTTATATTATAAGAAGATTTTATCATATATATATATAGATATATATACTAAAATTTACTAATTTTTTCAAAACTTAAACTTGACCAACTTACACTCAGGTCCATAGCGCCGAAAAAGACAGAAACATTAGTTTATATTAAATTGAAAATTATTACAGAATTATAATTTATATTTTAAAAACATTATGCGATATATATAATAACTTTTTTATTTTTTATAATTAGAATTAAAAAACTATGCAACAAAAATAAGTGATTTTAAAGTGAGGTAGGTTAAAATACTTTATGCAAAAATACTTGTAAAAATAGTAAAAAATTATATAACAGCTTTTATGTACCTATAGAAATATTTATAAAAATAATAAAAATTTTAATATATACACAAATGTTTACTTATTTTATGTACTTACAAAAAAATTTATTAATCTGTACACAAATTTTTATTATTTTTATAAATATTTTTATATATTTTTATTTTAACCGCCTCTAATTAGAAAAACTTAACAAAAATCCTTCATATAGTATATATAAAGCCAACGTGTTTCATTTTTACTTTTTGTTTCGTTCACTATATAAAGCCCACGCGTCGTTTATCTTGTCCGACTGTCTTACAACAGTTGACGACGACCATTCCAATTTTTTGGCGGGTCCCACGTGTCTCACGTGATCTGTTTCCCTCCCCCTCTTTTTCCATCACTCCCCAAACCAAACAGGCTTAAATTGATCACGGATGACATGTCTGAATCTTTTATTTATTAATATTTAAAAATAAATTTAAATTGCATTAAATACTAATTTTAATTACGTTAATTCAAAATGTAAAAACTTTTATTTTAGCTGAGCTACCCGCCATGAATTAGTTAGTTGATAATAAGTACTGAGCTTATTATTTGGTCAACAAGGTTTTTGGTTGTATGATAAAATTATTATCTAAAGTATTTAACTAAATTAAACAAATACTAAGATAATTAGATATTAAAATTTATATATTTAATTAATTAGCAAATTATAATTGATGTCATATTTTGTTCATTTTTTAAATTATTAATACTATTGCTTCAAAAACCTATTTTCCCATTCTTATCATATAATAATCAATCAATGAGATTGTAAAATTATTATCCGTCCCAACGTAAATTTAAAAAAACAATTACTACGTGTTAATTAGCGTTTAATAATTTAAATATTTAATGAAATAAATCAAATTTACATTGTAATTGTAATTGTAGGTAAAAATTAAAAAAAGCAAAAACAATTTTCTAGGAATTTAACTTACATTCTTCAATTTACTTATTTTAAATATTGGAAATTTGATTATATTAAAATGAAATTACTTATTTGTTTGGGATTTATTTGTCACTATAAAAAGTAGTAGTACTGCTAATAATGGTAAAAATAACCTTCAAAATTCCTATTATAATAATACAAGCAAACTTGATTCATTATCTTAATTTTTACCAGAAGTAAAAGGGATGGGTAATTTTAACGACTAATTAGTTATTTATTTACTCTCCTTTTAACATTTATGAGGAGAGAACCCGACCCGATTACTACCCAGATCGTAGCTCACACGTGTCCCTTGCTGCTGCACGTTCCCAATTATAGATAAAGACGACGACGTAGGAGCGAACGCGAAGCAAAACGTGCCCGACGAGTCCACCGGTATCAAATAATTTTTCGCCGGCAAATTCAGGGACTTTACGCCGCCAAAATCAAGCGCCACCGTTGGGACCCTAACGCTGCTCCTAGAAGACAAGTCGTAGCACGTGTCGAACAACGCCACCCCACCGGCTTTCGGCAAGTCGCGTGTTAAACTCACGAACGCGTCTCGGAGTGCTTTGTAGGCCTGCGTTTGCAGCCGAGTTATGGCCGTACCGCAGTCTACGATCACCCCTCCGTTTCCAGATTGGTCCATGTTGAAAATGCCCGGAGGGAGTTGAACCTGTCGGCCACCAACGCTGAACCCGGTTAAACCAACGAAATAAAAGGTATCCACCTTTCGGCTCCTTATCAACGGAGCGACCACTGAGTCAGCCGGAAACCCAGAGTTGAAATCCAAAGTCGACAAGCCGACCGAGTCACGGTCCACTAAACAATAAGAGAACGACGTTGCTTTGATCTGTGATGTCAAAGACAAGGGTCCACCACCGAGCCCAATCAAACCGGCGGCTGCAACGAACAAGCCTTCGTTAGTATGCCCACAACCCAAAGCAACACCGTTGATATTACCGGATTTCCCGAACGGCACCGTTTCGGTGACAAAATCGCCCACCGTATAAGACCCATCCCCGTACGAGACTTGGTAAAGGCATTTTCCGCCACGGCAAGCCGAGACTTCAAGAGAAGAGCATTGCCTTGAGTCGCAAGAAACCGGTTTGTAACTGGAGGACGCGGACGGATTAAATATCGGGTCGGATTGTTGGTAGCATTCCGAACAGGGCTCACATTGGATCCAATTAACATCACTTCCGGTGTCGAGAACCATGTAGAATTGTTTAGCCGGGCTACCGATTCCGACCCGGGTAAAATATTCCCCGCTTCCTAGACTCGTCCCGGAGATAACAGGGGTGGAAAGCGCCTCGGGTTCGATCTCGGTGGGAACAGGCTTCAGTTCCGATTTGTGAACCCCGTTGACAGCAAGTTCCAGTTCGGAAGTCAGTGAGTTGACTCGGGATGAGTCACGTTCGAGTCGGGATAGAACAAGTTTTTTGTAGTCTGTGTGATGGGTTTTGTGCAGAGATCCCCTAGAGTGAAGTGGAACTGAAAAAACAGAACCAGAACCAGGAGGAAGAAGAACGAGTTGAAGAAAACGGGTCGGGTTTCGGAAACGGAAAAGGGTTCGGAAGATTGAGGATCGAAGGAAAGAATATGTTGAGCTTGTTTAAGTGAAGCAGAGACATCGAGTGTGGCGGTTGTTGGCGGAGGGGAACGAGAGCGAGGGAGAAAGAAAACAGGAGAGGAAACAGGAAGGAAACGGAGAACAGAAAGAAAGGTTTGAAGGAGAAGCCATTGTTTTCTTTTTGTTTGTTTTAGAGATTGAGAGAGTTTTTGGTTGTTATAAAGATAGAGGGAACGTCAACGTCAGGCTCGTTGGCAGACATTAAAAGCTTAAGGGAGAAGCAGCTGCCCACTGTGAGTGTCAGACCTTTGAACATTACTATCTATGGTTGTCGGTCTTTTTCCTTCCTGTATAAATAAGACTTACAAATAAATAAAAATAAAAAAACAAATTGTGAATTTATTCGCTTTATATAACATTATTTGAATTTGTTTGGACCAAAGATAACGAAATGCACTAATATTTAAAATAACAAGATAATTTTTGTGGGGTTATAGTTTATATCAGTATTTTATAAATAAAAAAGATGTTGAACTTAAATAAATAATAAAGAAAATATATCTATAAAATTACAAATGATCATTAAATTTTTTAAAAATACAAAATGATCATTAAGTTTTCAAAAGTTACATAATAGGAATTTTTTTACTTTTACAATATAAAATGGTCATTGACATCATATCCAAATAAATTAAGTGGGTCAATTTTAATGTTTTTATGAAAATTTTTATATTAAACATAAAATACCCATTTGAACTTTTAAATCAATTTATTCTTAACAAATCCATCATTGTTAATTGTAAAAATTACATGGATTAAATATGTTATTAGATAAAAATATTTTACATTAGCATTAATAAATGAGATGGCTCAATGTTATTTGAAGGGTACTATTCTTTTTCTCCTTCATGCATAAACCAAGGTATTTTATGATAAATTCAAGACATACTTTTTTTAAGATAGGTGTTGTATTACTTTCTTATATTTTTTAAGGTTTTTATTATTTAGAGTATTGTAAATTGATATTTTTCATATGTGCTCATTGAAATGAAAAATTAAGATGTATTATAAATTGTATTATAAGAAATACGGAAAATCATTGAAATTAATTAAAACTCTAAAAAAATAAGCACGGCAAAAATATATGTTACCAATAAAGGTGGCATCTTTCAATTTTAAAAAATATATTCAACTTTAATTACCTATCCCTCTTTTTCAAAATTTTAATATTCCTATTCCAAAAGAAGAAATAAAAAAATTTATTATAAATTGAAACGTGAAAAAAACATTGAAATCAATTCCAAAAAAATATGAGCACTTCCAAAAATTTTTAATATGTTAAATGAATATTAAATCAAATCAAAAGAAAAAATATATATATATATAGGATGAAGGTAAAAAAATTGTTAAAATAAACAATAAAAAATGTGAAAATTATAATAAAAATTTGAAACTATTTTTATGTACGGGTGTTGAAAATTTGATTTAAAATTAAACGGTTTATTTAATATAAAGTTTAGTTTTTTGATAATATGGTTAGAGATAAAATAGTTTTACCACAAATTTCTTTTTAATCATAAAAAAATTAAATATAAACCTAAAAAACCAAACCCAAAACTTTAACACAAAAATCCTAAACACTAGACCCTAAACAAAATCTCTAAACAATAAAACTATGACGATTAACTCCTAATGTAAAACCCTAATATAAATTTGAAAAAGGCTAAAACCTTTTAAAGTTTACACTTCAAGCTTTAAATAATAATAAAAATTGAATTTTTTTCTCCTAATTTAAAGTTTACGAGTTTAGTTTAGGATTTATGGACTTAAGATTGAGTTTATAATTATTTTTACAATTTAAAATATATATATAGGTTAAGATTTAAACATTTTTATTTTTTTCTTTTATAATTTACAAATTTAAATTTAAAATTCAAAAGTAAAATTCAAATTAATATAAAATATTTTTTTTACATAGAATACGAAGATCCGCTCCCTATATATGTATTCATGCGTCTCAAAAACTAAAGTCCTCGCGGGAGGTTGAGATTTTTATCTCCAGCAAGGGACTCCTCGGAACCATTACAAGTGAGGATTAGGATTCAAATTGACCGACTCAAAATTTGTCTGCCCAAAAAAAAAACCTTAATCAGGGGCCCAACATAAAAGATAAGTTTATGGAGTATTTTGTTATTTTTTAAAAATATATGGGAATTTAAAAATTCTAAAGATATAAATTTAGATCATTAAATATAAAATACAAAAAAATTAAAATAAACTAAATTTGAAATTTAGAACAAATAAATACATCTTAAACCTTTTTAAGAGTGTGAAAGACATTAAAATATCAAAATTTATCATTTTACGTATGTGCACAAACTCGAATGAAAATGCAAAAAACAGAGAACAAAGGATCCAGCCAATTTTGCCCTGGTTCCTGCAAAATATGAAACATTCAGCAAAATTATTTTGCAGAAACCATAATCTTACGGCATAAAATAAAAATTACATCAAATGTCAAGTATGGGAAGTCATGTAAATAACACACTTTTTCAGTTGCATATCACCTTCAGCGTTGAGCTCTGGTCTTGATCCGAGGACACTTGTTTCTGATCTATGTTCTGCTCCAGAATAGGAAATGAATTTAGCACATCAATGTTTACACGATAATTAATAATTTTTATATACTTTTATTAACATGAGATGTGATTAGCATATATTGATAAAAAACAAAAAAAATTATAAAAATAAAATATTTAGTAACAATTTAAATTTTATTTATTTATAAAATCAACAAAATGTTCAAAAAAATTTAGATGATAATTTAAAATACAATGTTAAGAAAAAAATGAAATCAAAAAAGATGAATTTTATTATTTTTTATAATCTTGTTTTAAATGTATTTGTAAAATGTTACTTTAGAGTTTATATTTTAGAATTGTTTCACACTCTATTTTAATATTTTTTGGTTAAATTTATTAATTTATGTTTATATTAATTTTTATATAATATTACTAGATTTTACATATATTAAAAAATAAATTAAATTATGTAGACAGATTAATCAACAAAGATTTGACATGTGACACATTATTTAGAAGAAAAAATAAAAAATTGTAAGAAGAATTAGGGAAATAAAAATGAAAACAAAAAAAATAATTTCTCTCATGTGGAGAAGTCATCTTTTTTCTAAATTGTTTCCAAAAACATTCCCATGGGAAACTTTTAAGCCCTCTAAATTTTAAAATAAAAAAATGGTTTTTTAAAACAAAAGGTAAATTTAGTTCTTTGCGACTTTAATATTTGAAGTAATTTCAAAATGATACAATTTATAAATTTTTAGTTTTACATTTTTCAACAAATCAACGAGTAATCTGTTATATAATGGATGGTTAACGAATTGAATAAAAATTTTAATGAAAAAGTCTTTGGTTCTATTGTTTTTCAAGTCAAAGGACGACAGACTTTTTTGTCCCGCAAACCATCACATGGTAGAATTCAAATAGCAATTTGTTATTATAATTGTTATCGTTATTTATTAAGTTAAATAAACGAGTATGAATATTTTTTTATTATTTTGATAAAAATAATACATGAATGCTTACAATAGTTCAATTGTTTATGTTATCCAATAACAATAAAATTTATTAATGAAATTTTATTAAAATATTAAAATAATAATTCTCAAATTTTTATATTTTAATTTAACTCTATTATTCTAAAATCACATTATATTTTAAATACACTTAGAATTGATATGTTTGAAAACATTTATTAATCTATATGTATATAATACCTCATACCAATCCAAGTTGGCATGTTATGACTTGAAGGATTTTATTAGAACAATTTGAAGTTTAAGGGCCAATACAGAATCTGATCCATAATTTGAGTATGTCTAATATAATTAATCCAATTTAATTTTGTATATATGTTTTTTTAAGTTATTTAATTATTCAACTATTTTAAATGTAATCAATTATTTTTAGTTGTTACTCAATTTTAAATTGAGACATTATAATGAAAAAATAATAATGTTTATAATATCCGAATTCAAATAATTTTACTGCATAGTGTGTGTTATTAAAAGATTAAGAGAAAATATAAATAAATATAATATTTATAATGTTTTTTATTTCAAAGAATATTATATTTTAATTTTTTATTTCACAACAGGTGGATTCTTATCTTCATCTCGTAATTAACGACCCATAAGATTTAGTCGGAGGTGCCATGGGACTGGCTCCGCCGCGATTCAACCTTTCAGCATTGAGAAAATATCCTTTCCAAAATATAAACCTATTTCCATTTCAATCACATATCAAATCAAACATCAAGGCAAATCGATTTTTAAATTTAGAGATTTGGGCAAAACTCAATGTCCAAAATCTAAATTTTTGATATGATGCATGGAAAAAATTAAACTTGTTTTTAATTGAACATGTGGAGTGGTTCTAGTGGTAAAAGATAATGTATTTCATCCAAAAAGTTTTAAATAAAATTTGATTTATGAAATGTTAAATTTTAAAATATTTTATAATTTTTTAGTAATTAGTTGATCAATTTTCAGAGGTTGATGTTTATTTCTAGAGACCTAGATTTGAATAGTTTTCTTGTAAGTTATGTGCACTATCAAAAAGGATAAAATTATGAGCACAGATCAGATTCAAATTATTCGAATATATAGAAAGACCTAGAAATTTGTTCCAATGTATTATAAAATTATAAACGACCAATTAAATTTGCCATAGTTGAGGTGCCATGGGACTGGCTCTCGAAAAATTTCAAATAAATCAACATTGGCGAGCCATCCTGCTCCAACACATAAACCAAGTCATTTCAACCATTGATCAAATCAAACATCAAGCAAATTGTAACTAACAATATCATTATTATTACCTATGGAAGGGTCAAAGCCATGGTTTTGAAACTCTCTGTATTCTTGGCAAATAGCACAGAGATGGCAACAACAATGAACAAAGAAATCAGAACAAGGCTTTTCTTTCAACCCGTACATGACCTCAGCTTCCTCCGAGACGTGCATGTGTACAGGCACGGACAGCATATGAGCGCCAGCAATCAATAAACCAGCCCTGCTCTTACACAGCCTGCATCACCGAAACCGAAAGTGTTTATGCGGACATAACGGAAACGACGATCATGAAAGGAAAAAAAATTAAATTCATGAGATATAGTACTCGTGTTTCCTCGGTCGATGATTTCGGCAGTTTGGCTGAACGTGATGAAAGGACAGCAGCAAGTGGTGAAGCCTTGCAAAGCATAATAGACGAAGAACAAAGTTTTAATTAGAATAATATTTGTAAGACAATTACAATAGGATATGTTATATGTAATAGGGGACTAAATCTTTACAGCTGGAACAATCCTCACAGCAGCCACAGAGGCCGGCGGACCATTCATTTAGTTTGTAAACAGCCGGAACCAGAACCTGTGGTGGTGCTGCTGCTGCTGATCTTGAGTTCCCAGTATTATGTGGACACATTCTTGCGGTGGTCAATGAATTACTAGGAATCTATGGATGGTTGTGGATTATTTATTGATGTTCATATATATAATTTTTTTTAATTGCAACTAAAATCTAGAAAAACTTATTTATAATTATGTATTGACTTTATATTTTTTTATTTCATCAAAAAATAAAATTTAGTAAATAATTAACTTAATTTGTGTTTTTTTTTCTTTAGGTACCATAAACTTATAAGTAAAATACACAAATGGTTACTAAATTAAATAAAAATAATCTTTTTGACCATTAAAATTTTAGAAATTACAAAATAATCATTTAACTGTTACAACTTTATCAAATCATTATTCATTAAAATTTATAAAATTATTATAAATGATTTTTATTTTTCTCAGAATTTAAAACTAATTTAAAACGTGTAGTGATCATTTTGTAACATGGCTATTTTACAATTTTCAAAATCATAGACGAGGGTTTGATTCTTGCATCTCCCATCTCCCTCCCCAACTTTGTAATGATGTAAAAGAAAAAGCACCATAAGATACTTTGACAGATAACTCAGAACCCCAAATCAGGAAAATTACATGTCTATATTGCAACTGAGTTTTGAGTTTAAGGGTAAAAAAAATTAAAAACAAAAACAGAAGGTTGACAGAAAAAAGTCTAAAAGAAATACAATTAATCTCAAGGTTCTAGCTAGACATCATGGTGAGCTGATCACTCGATTGTAGGGCTTGGGTGGCGAAAAATCTGACATCAACATCCGGATCCTCGCTCAGTTCAACTAGACATGGTCGGATCGTCTTCTCCACCACCTGTTGTATTTATTATTCAACGATTATATAAGCAATATCAAACTCCATATACATTATAATATAAAAACTAATTCTACCACATGACATTAAAACGAAAAATAAATATACTTACAGATTGATCGACAATAGGGATAAGCGATTGCAGCACCTTGGCCACATTAAATTTGATGTTCGGTACCCTGTGATAATGCAATTTTTGGTCTCAATTAAAAGTCTAAAGAATTAGGATTAAACAGTTTCAAATCAAAGTTGTATCACCGTTACCTATCTTTTGAAGCATTAATAACCACGGGAAGAAGGTTTGAACAAGTAATTTCTGCGCCCATAACAGGGGCAAGTAGTGAAATTGCTTGTAGAATGGTCATCCGATATAGATAATGAGGGTTGTTTATCATGTCCAAAACCTGTCAATTGAAGCCACCATCATCTTCAGGTATCTCCATTTTCTCTCACTCGTATAGATTTATTAGAAAACGAGAAGCAAATTATTGTTGGCATAAGCATACTGACCTGTGGAACTATGTGCTGTAATGTCCACTCTGGTCCAAATTCTTCTGCCAGACGCTTCACATTATTAGCAGCAGCATCACGGATGGAATAAACCTACAATTGTACCAATGAAGTTAGCAAATTTTATTTTGTAATGATATTACAATATTAAGTTCCTAGTTAATGTTGGTTTTTATTTTGTAATGGAAGAGGAATAAAACTAAACAAGCACTTAAACTCCATTATTTTGCTTGATCTCAAAGTTCTTTGCACCTTATCTTTTAACCATTGCATGCAGAGTGCACCAAGTTTGTCATCAAAAAAGCCAACACCCAACTGGCTTGCCAATAAAGGTATGTATTCTATTATTGCGAGCCGAACCCTCCAGTGCCTATCCTCTGCAAGCTCCACGATTGCTGGCAATAAGGACTGGGACAGCAAATCAATTCCAATTACCTGCAATGATGGGATTGTTAACAATGTGAGGCATTTGAATATACGAGAGATTTTCACCAAGTTGACCCTAGTAAGTAGAACTTCCAAATACCCCACCAAAACAAATGATTAAAATATCAAGACGAGAAGTAATGAAACTGTGGGCGATAAGTGCCAGTCAAATATTATTAATAAAATCAATGACACAATGTCACTCCAGCTTGGCTCGGGTGGTAAGGTTGGTTGGAGATCCTAGGTTTTGCAGGCCCAGTGCTCACTCATACCAAGAATATTAATTCATAACACATCATTAGCTGGAAGGAACTTGGTATCAACTACATATCCAACAACTTTATTTAGGAGGGTTGACGGGGAACGAAGAAATTTCCATAAAAAAATCATTATAGATTGATAAATTGACATTTATGCAAGCAGGAAGATGCATGCACATAAGTTATGGCCTTATTCAGCTAATTGATCTGAAAGGCTTGCTCATTTTGATGCTAAAAAGTTAAAATTTTGATAATCCGAGATTCTGAATCCCTCAACAATCACTATGGTCATATAAGTAACTTCTTAGTTAACACAACCAGATGGAAGAGTAACCATGCAGTATTCTCTCTAGCTTAGCAGTTAATAGTCATTGGCTTCCTTTCACTTCTCAGTCAATCATAGAAAATATAAGAACCATTCAATCCAAATCAGTTGTCAATCTATCTGTTGAAACTGTAATTAATAAAATTTTAAATTGTGCCTCACCTGGTTGACTTGATCAAGCTTGCTAATGATATTCAACCGGACATCTGGAAATTCATCTTTCAAAAGAGAAAGAAATATAGGAAGCAATTGCTCTATGGTTGCATCCTACAACCATCAAATGAGACAACATTATTGCACATATAGAGTGAAACATATCAGAAAACATCATGAAACCTAATACTATTTCCAAAAAATGAATTTCATAGAGGTGGATTGTACGAGCACAAAAAAAGGACATCGTTTTTACCTTCCCTAAAATGGGCGCCATCCCCATTATAACTGAAGCCAAAGCAGAACGAACATGCTGGGATGAATCTGTTGATAGTTCCTACAGCAGGTGACACTAAAAAAATCAGAACATAGCAAGAGTGGAAAAACTAGATTACCACAACAATTGAAGTGAAAACTTGGATGTAGCAGTCAAAGTATCCTTAAGCATTTTTACCTTCACACAAGGAAGAATGTTCTGAATTGCTAATTCTGAATTCAGAATTCGGCAAAACTTAGTTACTTTTCCAGCAGCAGCTATCCGAACTTCAGCTTCATTATCACGAAGTAGACGAACATATGCAGGTACTAGGTCCGACCTAAACACGTAAACCTTACAATATCATTTGAGGATAGTTGATATGCACATCCAAAAAAAAGTTCATTAAAAGTAATTTAAATAAATCTGTTTTGTATGGGCGAAGCATGATAACCGACCTATGCCAATTCTATGGATTTCTAATTAAATGGAGAGAAAACGTGGAAAATCATCAATAGAGATCGAGGAGAATTGGAAGAAGGTAAAACAGCATAAAGCAGGTGAAACAATAGATGTCAGGACAACAGAAAATATAAAAGTTCATGCCATATGATTATAGAGGTTACCTGGTAGGCTCAGGACCAACAGCTTCACACAGCTCATACAACTGATTTGCGACCATGTACCTTACACGCCAAGACTTGTCCTGGAAGCAATAGTAATACCATTAAAAAATAACTCAAAACTATACACCATATTTAAGAATGGGAAAAAGAGAGAACGTGGAGGGAAAAATAATTAAAAGAACAATAATGTCTATCACACACATATCACTTCAAGAAGCAAGAAAAAAATGGTTTAAAATTAACTAGAAACCATGCAAAAATATTTCCATCAAACACATATACAAGATATATTCTCCAAATGAACAAAAAACACAAAACTTAAGCTTAGTGGTTAATCAATTTCTAATAGAGTGAATCAAACATATTTGTAAAACAAGATTCATAATACATGGTCTACTTGTGAGAAACTTTATTTGTCAAATAATCATAATACACGGTCTACCTGTGAGAAACTAACTATGACAGGGAGAATGTGAGCCGCACAGTCTTGGGGTTCCAACAACTTTCCAAGAGCTGCACAACCCTCAACGGCTAGTAATCGCACAGAATCTTGATCTGCAGGGACAAGAAATTGGAGCAAATAAGGATTTCAAACTCTGTTACAAATTATGAACTCAAAAACAATAATGCAAAACTAAATATGCAGAATAAAAGGCACAAATATGTACAAATGGTCATAGAAAAGGGAGCCATTTATTCTTTCATTTATAAAACAACGGTTAAAATCCCATAAAGTGCATTATACTAAAAATTGGAAAAGGGGGGAAAGGGTTATAGGCCGCTGGGAAGGTAAGAACAGCTCAAATATCAATTGATCTATTTTTTTTTTGTGGTGTCACTGTCCATGACTCTTGGTCACAAGCAATAAATATCGAATATGTCAAAAATAGAAGGAAAAGATAAAAGGATGAAGTTGGAAATTTCCAAAATACAATCATTGGAATTTTCAATACTAAAAATGAAGGCTAGAATTAGAAACAGACAGCACGCAACCCTCTTCCCAATTCCGCCTCTTCAAGTTTGAACTTAAATCCATCCCCCTAACACTCCTCTTGTGATTTCCAGCCAGGATTGTTTAACTCAAATCACTTATCCTGCTCTTTTATCCGTTTAAAGCACTTTAAAGCATATATTCGACAAAGATTTATCAGCAAAACAAGTGGTCATAATGAAGCGAGAAAGATAACCTAGGCAATATACATACCATCCTGTGTCAAACCATTGAACATAGGCATAATGTCCACCTTTAAATGAGGTGCTTCTATAGTAGCAGCAAATTTTCCAAGATTTGTTGCAGCAGATCTCCTAACCATGGGCATGTCATCTTGGCAAAGCTGACTGTATATTGTTCTTAATTCAGTTTTCAGAGCCTCTGGGGCACTTGGGTATGCAATATGAAACAATCCACAAGAGGAAACTCGAGCTGTAAACCACTCACCAGCAGCCAATCTCTGCATGTTGAAGACAACCCATTCATTTTATTTTAGTGAGGTAAAACTATATCAAGTATAGTAAGGATTACGGCTAAAAAAAAATTTGATTACATATTAAGTATAACACCATTAACTGGTCACTAGGCTTAGGAAAGATCATATTATATACAAAACTTTCTAAATTATATATACATTTCACTTCAGATAAAAAAGAAAAAAGCACATAAAGCATAAACCAACCTTCAACATTGGAATAAAGAACTCAACCAAGTCCTGCTCCCTCATCTGGGCACCAACTCTACACAATGACTCGACAGCCTTATCCCTCACACACGTTTCCTCAACAATGCAAAAAGTCTCCAACGGAGGCAGCAAAACATTAGCATATTCCACACCTCCAACATAAGGGATGAAAACTCCCAATTCTTCAGCCATGACAAGGAGAACTTCATCATCGTCATCATTGTTCTCACTAAGAAACGGGATCAATTCCTTTCGAGTCCTTTCCTCCCCAAGCGCACGTGCAATAGTAGAGAGCTTACGGATCGAGTTCAAACGAAGCTGAATATCTTCATTCTTTAGCTCATCAATCAACACGGCAATCGGATACAAAGGCTCATCGATCATTGCCATGTTAACTCACAATATCACACCTGTAAACAGACCAATAAACTCAAAATAATCATTTAATTCTACTTCAGACTTCCAATTTTCGAAAATAGAAATCACAGTTAAATCCGAAGTCCAAACAACCATTTAACCTTTTCCTCCTTATTAGGGATAAGAGTATAGCAATTAACCACGCCCTAAATTAAAACAAATATAGATTAAAAGAGATCCTAATAAATGCTAAGGAAAAGTGACCCAATCTATAAACAATTCGAAAATTACATGCAAAATCTTTATAACTTTAATCGACTAAAGCCGAAGACCGGCGGAAAGGAGATCTATAATTCCGAGAAGAACATTTCCTTACAGTTAAAAAGAAAAACGGTACCTTTCGAGGGTTCCAGTTGAGGGTTTGCTCGAAGCTCGATCTGAAAAATATTAGAGTTTTTTGTGATTTAATTTCTATGTAATTATCTCAGACATACGGAGAGCTCTTTTTGACCATTACTTTTTTGGTTTAAATATGCTAATGGTCCCTATATTGGTTTGTAATTTACAATTTAGTTTCTATATTTCATTTTTTTGCAAATTTGAGTGTATATTATTTTTTATTTTAAAATTTTGTTCTCTCATATCTTTACTCAATTTTATTGTTAAATACTGACTTGATAATTATAAAACTTAATTTTTTAATTCTCATGTTTATAGATTGTATCAATTTGGCCTTTATTTTTAAAATAAATATAAAAACATCATTAATTGAATAGTATAATTTTTTCAATCATCTATATTTATAATTTTTAAAGGACAAATTGATAAAAAAAAAAAAATCAATATAAAGAACTAAATGATAAAATTGAACTAAAATTTCAAATCAAAAATATGAAATGGTAAAAAAACTTCTATAGGTAAACAACTTAATCCGTGAAAGACCAAAATTTTTTAAATTCATTAATTGACCTAGGGGTATGAATGCTCATCTGTTTTTCACCTTGTGTGCATGGACAGAGCTAAAATTTATGATTGGGGTAAAACATAAATGTTTAAAAGTGGTGAATAAATTCATAATTATTACATTTTTTAAAGAATATATATATATATAAGTAAAAGCCAAAAAAAATCATGCCATGGGGCAAGAGCCCCTCCCAATCATCACACACCTTCGTCTTTGTTTTGTGAGTTTGAACCCGATATTTACCTTGAAAATATTATTATAACAACATTAAATTAAAAACAAAAATTTCAAATCAAAAATAATATAAAAACTTAATTATGTAAAAATAAAATATAAGGACTAAATTTTAAAGAATGAAACAATATATAAAGTTTAACAAAATAAAACTTTTTTCCTCTGATAAATAATCACGGGATTTCGAATTTAAAAAGGGTTTATTTGCCGAAACGGACTCCAACCTTTTTTGTGCATTATAAAATGGGAGAAGAGGATGTTATGTTTTGAAGTTTTAACTTTTATTTTCTTGGATACACAAGTTTGAAAAAGTTTTCGATTTGTGTTTTTAATATAAAATTTTAACTTTAAAAATTTCTAATCCTAATCCTAATTAAATTAAATTATATATAAATTCTAAACAAATTATTATAAATTAGAATTAATTAATACAATACATAAATAAATAAATTGTAAATACAATTAATACATTTATATAATCATGATCAAAATCAATTTGATTAATATTATACAAATAGACAAATTAACAATTACAATTATAATTCAAACTTAAACCATCATAATTAATCTTAAATAAATACAAATATAATAATCCTTAAACTAAGATAAATCTAAACTAAAACTCACATAATATTTAGGCATAATGAGAATGATATCACCTTAAACATGTATTCAGTAGATTTGTTCTTAACCTAAAACATAATCTTAAAGAAAATGTCAAAAGGGTATAGCCCCATGTGCGAGAAGTCGGACTCAGAGCTCGACATGTTCGTTTCACTGGGCCGAATGTTCTCCCACTTCGGAGTCTTCGTCATTAGATAAAAAAATGTGTTTGTCCAGGTTGTCAAACTACATTGAGAGTTCCACCTTTTTAAGCACCAGTTTCGTAGGCCGATCGAGCCAGACCGAGTCAGAAAGGCTTTGATGACTCAAGGTTCTCAAAGTCAAACGGGTATAGTCTACTTCACACGTGTGAGCCATAGTTGGTAGATCATTTTCTAAGTGGTGTTGATCTCCTACACCATACCAACCAATACCGTCATTCTATAGTGATCCCCCAACTACATGCAGGTATCACCAAATTGAGCAATTAATAGTTTACAAGGAATTCGAGGACACGATGTTCGGGAATAAAACGTATCGTTGATCGAAAGGTGAAGTGATAAAAAAAAAAAAACTATTGTTTAAATCGAAGGCGAATACCGGTTCAAAATTCGAGATTAATGGCGTTTTTGTGGCTTGGGGAAGAATCTCCAAACGAATATGTAGAAACAAATATATCAAACATAAAAGAAATACAAAACAAAGCAAATACAGATACAAAGTACATTTGAATCTTATCAATGTCCATTTGTCACTATCCATTACAATCTGGAACATTGCATTTTGATTCTTTTCGTAATTTCAAATCCTGAACTTGTTGATACCATTTACCATTTCGGTATTTTCAAATCTTCGACTATGAGATGTTTCTTTTTCCTCTAAAATTTCAGACGAATCTAAACAACCTGG
This sequence comes from Hibiscus mutabilis, assembly GCA_019671005.1. Classification (NCBI taxonomy): domain Eukaryota; kingdom Viridiplantae; phylum Streptophyta; class Magnoliopsida; order Malvales; family Malvaceae; genus Hibiscus; species Hibiscus mutabilis. Next base: position 52,112 of record JAGYYJ010001397.1, read on the forward strand.
ACCAAAGGCCGGTGCGCTCTCTTGCTGCTCCTGGTAGCTCATTGGGTTCCTTAAAGTTTGCTTTCTCACTCAGTTCTAAAAAAGAGTCGATGACGTTTTGCAGCCTTGCAACGAATTCAATCAAAAGTGAAGTGAATGTTGCAAGTGACAATGCACTTGCATTCTCGTATGTTTTTGACTCTTCCAAAGGTGGCAATGCATCGCCAGTAAATGAATAGGATGAAGGCCATGATATCTGCTGCTTCTTGAAGTCCTTTGAGGTTGCATCCGGAGGAGGGAGGTGGGAGCAACACCTAAATTATTCTGCAGGCCATCCCAACTATTTGGTATTGTAACTGATCTGAGATCAAGTACTGCTTTGCTGAGGGACTTATAACCCAAGACTTTGTGTTCTTCATCATCCAAGTTCAGCAAGTCTTGAGGCTCTGCTGGACTGTGTGGTCGGTTTCTGATTTCCCAACTCTCGGCATTGACGAGAAGGTACGATTTTCAGTCGATTTTGTTTTGTAACTCCTCTGCAGCCTCGTGTACTTCCAATAGCATGTCGATAGGGCCCAACTTCTCCATCTTTTTAACTTTGTTCCCGAGCTCACGCAATACAGTAGCACCTGCAGCACCTACCCTCTGAAGTTCATGATAAAAGACTTGTCTCTGTTCCGGTGGAGCCTGTATGAAAATTATTAAGATTTGAAACAAGTTAAGGACAACAGCAAACCGACCTCTTCAGTAAACAAAAATGAAAAGTGGCACGGGGATCCTAGTGCCATACGCTATAGAACAAACAAAGCATGCAGAAAGGAAGGCACACGTAATTGTTGTGGCAATCAATAGCATAAATTCGAGATACGAAAGAATATATACCTGTATTTCTGAAAGTATACAACCATGTAGCGCCATGACAGTGAATGCACAATGCCTCAATGCTCCACTTAGTTTGGCATAATTCTTCCAGGGATAACCAAGTGACCTGTAAGAACCATGGGGAGGCTCCCAGATGGCAAAACCCAACTTTGTGTAGGAAAAGAAAGGACGGAAAGGGAACAAAGATTAGAATACCATCATTTCATATATTCAGTTGAAGATGTAACATAAACATGATATAATTACCAGAGCTTCCTCTTGACTCGAAGCTTCTACAGCTGATCTATAACCACTATAAACAGGATCATCGGAAGCTTGATAAGTTAGAATTTTGGAAGGGACCCTTTCGTATTCAACACAATTAAGGTACTCTTTAACACATCCTGCTCAAAAGTGGAAGGAGAAAACCATGAGCATGCCATTAATTTCGAATTTTGATGAGATAAATGAATTAGCAGACAATAGGTGCATGCTAACCTTCTAAGGAATTCGCCACACTCATAAAATTTTTGGCAACCAAGTTGTGAAGATCCTCACCAGCCCAGATCGGGTAAATGCATACATTAATAACTAAAGAAACACCGGCACCAAGTGCGATCAACAAAAATCGTGTCACGGCTGTATGGATGAAGTCCCCTGTCTTATAACCAGATACTATTGTGAAACAATACGTCAAAATAAATACTCGGAATCCATACTCATACGGCTTCATTGTCGGGTATAGTTTTGCATAAGTTGAAAAGAATCCTGGCAAGTGGCAACCGATGACATACAAAGAGAAAAACCTATTAGCAACTCTTAAAAGAGACTATTAACTAATACTATACTGCATGAGGTGAAAAATCATGACCACAAAAACCGTACCTATAATAAAGATGCTAATAACAACAACTTCGTCCCATTTTCCAGCCAACTCTGACAATTCTGCCATAGCAAGAGCAAGCCCTCCGGCCGATAATGTTCCCAGCCCACGGTTAAATCCTTTGCTAAGAGTTGCTCCTGCAGCAAAAAAAGGGACCCAGAGGATGTAAAGAGAACAGAACATATGTTTCTCTGTGCCATTCAGGATAAATATAATCAAATAAAGCATGATGCTCATTCCTTATTTCTTGTAATCACATTAAGACTATTAAGAAAAAATGCCATTTATTTCGGCCATGTCCTCAAGAACCAAATGTTGACTTGATTAATTCTTGTGATAAAGCTACGACATTGTGCCACCCATAGCAGATTCAGACAACAACCCATAGACATATATGATCCTCCATGGACCAAATTATGAGATTCAGACAACAACCAAGATTTTATAGAGATATAACTTTTATCCTCCATGAATTTGAAAACCAAATATAAAATACAAAAAATCTAAAGATATACTAGAATTTGAAAATTCCAAAGGGTACAACCGACCTCTAGCACCCTCGGTCCATCTCTGGGCATATAAGACCCTTCATGGACCAAATTATGACCATGCACCATAGAAATATTCAAATTTCAAGCTACCGACACTCGTATCCGGACATGGATATGAAAAAATGAACGAATACATCCTTGTCGAGCACGTAAACGCATATGCAGCAAACTGCAGTCAAACAGATGCAGCAGAAGCAAGATGAACAATTGAATTAATAAATTATTATTTATGACCCACATAAAAAAACTATTACTAAAAATACCCTTTTTTAAAATAACAAAAAGACAAAGAGAAAAAAAACAAAATTACCTATACTGAATTCAAAGACTACGACAACGGTGAGAATAGCCCAAACAGCGTACTGACTGAGATCCTTCATGGGTTCTTTCAGGAAAATAAGCAATGAAATAAGCGCCAAGGCAAGACTCATCTTGGCAGAGAAAATAATCATTCTGGGATCGGATTTACCCATCTGCCATGCCTGGACTGAAACATGCTGAACTTCCTTTAACAACACACTCACTTTTTCGTTTATAAATCCAAAACCACCGCCACCGCCACCGCCATCGTCTTCTTCTTCTTCTTCGTTGGTTAATCCCAACACTGAATACCCTTTGGTTTTATCCCTTTTCTCTAGAAAAGAGTGCCTGAAAGAACCCAACTTTGCAGCCATTGGGTACCAACTTTATCAGCGTATGTATCATTAAGCTCGCTCTAATAGACTCCTTATATAAAATTAACACCTCTCCAAACCAACCTAGTTAAAACATTTGCTACAAAAATATTTTATTCCTTTTCTGATTAAAAAAACACAATCTTTTTTTATATTGGGAATATTTAAAGTAGAATAGGACATTTCATAATATTTTATGCTCGAATTTTGGTGGCTTTTAATTCATCCAGCTTTTTTTTTTATCGATATTCTTCAAACTTTAGATGTTGGATAATGGAAAATAAAATTTTTGGTTGATACTCAAAATAGAAAATTATTTCTTTGTGTGTGAACGTATAAAGAAGCTATCATTTTGATCATAAATTTCCATCATTAGAATTGAAAATTATAATTTGAGTAATCAATATTAATTAAAATAAAAATACCCTTTCATTAAAATATGAAAAAAGAAATCAAATCTGTTCAACTCGTAGTTATTTATTTATAATTCCTCTAAATTTATAAACTCAAAAATATTTTCTTAAAAAGTATTCGAAAGATTTAATATAAAGAAATTTAAATAACATTTATATTATATTATATTATATTAAACTAAAGAAATATAATATTATATTAAAATGATATTCACATCTCTCTCATGTTTGAATCGGTTCTGATTTAAAACTCTATCTTTTTTATTACATCACTTAAAACTTTTTATTGAAACATTTGTTAACAATCTTCTTTTTTTTTCTAGAATGATTTTAGATTAGGACATTTCATAATGAAAATACTTTAAAATAATTAATTCTTTATTTTTTTTTTTAATTCTTCAAATTTTAGATGTTGGATAATATAACTTATAACACACTAAATGATAATTAATTAAATTTTTTAATGTGACATTTTTATTGTTTTAATTTTTTTTATATCAAAAAATTTAAAGTATAATAGGACATTTCATAATGTTTTATGCTTTAATTTTGGTGACTTTAATTCTTCAAACTTTTTTTTATTGATATTCTTCAAACTTTAGATGTTGGATAACTGAAAATAATGATTTTATTGAATTTTCAAAAGAGAAAAATATTTTTTGTGTGTGTGAACATATAAAGAAACTATCATTTTGATCATAAATTTCCATTATTAGAATTCAGAATTATAATTCGAATATTCAATATTTCAATATAAATTAAACATTAAATTACCATTTCATTAAAATATGAAAAAATCAAATTTGTCAAATCGTAATTATTTATTTATAATTCCTCTTAATTTATAATCTAAACAAATTATTAAAAAATATTCATAAATTTTAATATAAAAAATTTAAATAACATTTATATTAAACTAAAGAAATATAATATCATAATATCATCTATTAAAATAATATTTCAGATTAATCCGTCATAGGAACTAAAAGGATAAAAAAAGATTTAATATATAACGAAGTTTAATAATTAAAATATTAAAAAATATATATATATAAATAAAAAATTAAAATAATAAGAAACATTAAAGATATAAATGAATTATTCTATTTTTTAACATAAATTGTTTTTTCTTCTCATTTTATAATTTTATCCAAATAGACAAAAAGAGACCGTAAGAAACGTCACCCAAATCTATCTTTTATATTTTTGGGTAAGCTACTTCAATGACCATTATATTTTTGATAAAGTTACAATTTAATCACATTTCTTTTTTCGAAATAATTAAACTACTAAACTATTTAAGTGGTATTAATGTAATCACCAACCATTAGAGATTAAAGACAGGGGTGACATGATAGTTAAAAAAAGGGTATAATTATATATTTGGCAATTGCTATTTATACATTCTTTTAATTTAATTTTAATTTTAATTAACAAAATAAATTAATTATTTAATTAAGTGATGACACGTGTCAATATCTTATTAGAGGATTTTAATTATTTATATTTGATTTAATGAATATATTTTCTCCTCTAATCAGGTGGTGACATATTTATAGGAAAAAACAAAATCTCTCAACCTGAATTGGACAAGAATCAAACTTAACCGCACACAAATTTTTACTTTATATCACAAAATTAAATACATGTTTTATTATTTTATGTATTTATTATTTTTTCTAATAAAGTATTAAGACATGTCACAATTTAATTAAATAATTAATTTATTTTATTAATTTAAAATTAAGATTGAATTAAAAAAATATATAAATAACAAAAATTAAATATATAATTATATCTTTTTAACTGTCACATCACACTTGTCGTTAATTTCTAACTACTAGTGGTTATATTAATAACATTTAAATAGGTATTAAATAATTTGATGATTTAATTACTTTTAAAAAAAAGTAATGTAATCAAATAACAACTTTATCAAAAATATGATGGTCAGCGGAGAGCGATTGGGGCCGGCAGGTCAACTCCGAAATATCAGCTGCTGTATCGAATAACCCTCCCAACGCCACAAAATCACCGCTTTTACCATGGCTATTATTATTGCTGCTATTCATATCCGAGTCACCGCCGACTCCGAACTCGAACGATTCGTAACTCCGTATCGGAAACTGATACCCCTTCGTTTCCGCAAATCCAAGAGCTCCTGTCCTTCTACCTTCCTCCACATCAACGGTCCCAAATTTCCGCTCATCTTCAGTGCACGAAACATTCAGCGGAAAATCTAGCTCATCTCCCGAAGCTTGTAAAACAAACCCTATCTCCGGCAGGAACATACCGGAATCCGGTTGCGTCACCGGAATCGGAGCTGGAGTGGGAATCAGGATCTCTTCTTCGAAGCTTTTGATAACCAAGTCCAGTCCATGAATCTCCGAATCTGGTGCAATGACCGGATCGGAGTCGTCCAGGAGATCAAGCAACTCCTCCGGAATACACTTTGCCTCCGGCGACTGAATGTCCCCGTCATCAGGGTCCGGTTCCACGTAAGTAACGACAGGTGAGCTTGAGCCCGTATTTCCAGAGTCGACTCGAGCGAGCTTTGAATTAGGGGCCAAGTTAGCTTCTGACTCAAAATCTTCAGACTCTACCCAGGATCTCTTGTTGCCGTTGTTATCCTCTACCGCCATTGGAAAAAAGGTTACTAGGTTTTTAAAATTACAAAAACAACCTCACTCTAGAATTTAGTTTAGTTTATAAGTGTTTGGGTAGCGAGAAAACTAAAAAGAAAAGCCAAAAAGCGAGGGAAGTGTAAAGTGTGTGGAGAAAGAAAATGCGGAAAAAATTTTGAGTTGGAGAAAGAGAATCTGGGATGGGTATTTATATAGTATTTTCAAACATGGGGCAGATTTTGAATTTACCTTTTTTTTAAACAAATATTTTAAAAAAAAAAAAAAAAAAAAAATCTTTATATTGAAACGAAGATAGAGAGAGGCGCGTGTAGAACGCAGGAGAAAAGGTAAGGGTTGCCCTTGATGAATTATTCACGGGATTCGCTGCCTTTCTTTTTCTGTCTCTTCATCTTCTCTCAGTAACTGTTTCTTTTTAAATTAACTAAATTTAAACCCAAGACTTCTCACATTTGAAGTCCGTTGCGTGGGCCAAACTCGATAAGGAGGAGGGTGGGGATGGGTGAAGGGACATCCAGTGGTGGGCCTCGCTTGTTTTTCTTGCAGTTATTTATCAATTTATTTAATTTTGCTGGCCATTTTTATATTGTTTAAGCTTTTATCTTTGACATGTTTTTTCTTTTCTTGTTTAAGAGTTATATATTTTTTAGATTTTGAAATCCCACTAATTCAATTTCCAATCAAATATAAAAAAATTCCATATTTTATAATGGGGTGTTACATTTTTTTATAATTTTAATTTCAAGTTTTATCACAAATAATATATTATTTAAATAAAGTTTAAGTGAATAATAAACTTTAAATCATACTATTGTTTTTGAAGTTACTAATTTCTTTTAAGGTCTTTAAATTTTAACCCATAAATTTTAAACAATAAATTTTAAATTGTAAAATTTATTTTTAAGAAATTTAATCCTAACACTTTAAAAAAGGAGGTTAGATAATAATAATTTAAATTTTGGTTTTAAAAAAAAAATTAATTCAAAAAATATAGTTTTAACTTGTTATCCATATTAATTTTCTCTATTATTAAACCAATACATTATTCTAAGAACTTAAGTTTTGATTTTAAAGGGTAGATCCAAATACAAAATCACCTAAAACTGAAAATTTTTGAAATATCTCTAAAAATTTTTATTACCAAATACTTATTCTATTAAAAAACTATTTAAATAACTATAACTTCCTAAATCAAAATTTATTAGACTGCAACAGGGACTACTGTGTAGCCTTTTGACCAATTTCCAGAGCCACGGTCTACGAAACTCATGGTCATACATGGTACACGTCATCGCCATTGGGAGCCACGTGTTTTGCCGCCATGATGTAGCACGTGGAACCGAGACATTACCGACTATCTCTCACGTGCATAGAACTTGCCGTTGGGATCTTATTATTTATGAATTATTTGACGTCATACGTGAAATTTTTCAAGTACAAGATGAGGTTTTATGAAGTAGACAGGATTTTTTAGGTCGTTTTTTTAGAATTCCTAAAAAGAATCCAATAAAGTTAAATACTAAACTTTAAATCATAAAACTATTCTCAAACCTTTAAACAAAACTTTAAACGCTAAAACTTAAATTCTAAAATTTAAAATTTAATATATAAATCTTAAAATCTAGATAATTAAACCAGGGTTTAATTTGGTTATAATTTAAGGTTTAGTATTAATGGTTTAAGGTTTCTAAATTAGGGTTTAGATTCGAAAGGATCCAAATATAAAATCACTTAAAATTGAAATCGATTTGGAAAAACTCTAAAAACAACCAACAACGAACACTTATTCTTCTCAAAAACTTTTTAAAGCATCCCAAAATTTTAGACTGCAACAGGGATAAGTGTAACCTTTTTTTTAAATTATGAACCATAACCTCTAAAATTAGGGCATTTTTAAAAATAAAATGTTTCCACCACCAATGCATCATATTTTCTCATATTAAAATTGGGTTATAATATAATTTTTTAATAGTATAAAGATGATTAAAATGTAGTATCTGTTTATACATATTCTCGTTAGAATATACATATACCTTGTAAAATTTAATTAATTTAATATTAATATACCTATACGATGTAAAATTTAATTAATTTAATATTATTTTATGATCATTCGATTAATGAAAAAATCACCAACACTTTTGAGAGACAAAAAATCCATTAATATAACTCACTCAAAATTATATATTTATAATCAATATAAATTGGGATATAATTTGATACACAATGCGTAAAAAATATATAATCTAAAATATAAATTTTCAATTCTAAAACCTTAGATCACATACTCTAAACACTAAACTATAACCATAAACCATAAATTATAACTCTTCCCTACAAAAAAAAAATCTTTAAACACTCAATTAAACTAAAACCTTAAATTTTACAAACTCGTATAAACTAATTATACAAATTTATATATCAAGATTTTCTTTACAAATAATTAGAATTAATTAGTACAATACATCATATAAACTATATTTATGTAATTATTATAAAAATTAATTAATTTAATAAATAAACTGAAAATTAAAACAAAAGAGACGTGAGATTCGAATTGGCATGAATCGTACATATATATTATAGGGTGAAATAATGTATAAAATAAATTATCCACGTGCTTACACATACGAAAATTGTCTGAAAACCGACACACTTTATGAAAAATGGGGAACAACATTATATTTTCTACTCACTGCCCAAATTCTCTCTCCTTGAAACACAAAATTCTTTTTGAAAATGGAAAGCTCGTGAATGAATTAGATGGAGATAAGTGTTGAAGACGACCAAGACTTCCAACAACTTAATGTATCCACACCTTTCTTGTGATTTTACTTCTCTTCCAAGGAATCCATTCCCCCATAAATAACTTGTTGCTTTTTTTAATTCTATTTGGTATCGTTATAAAAATCCACGTTTAAATTGAAAATCCGCATTTGAAAAAAAGTTAAAATTTCTCAGTTTTTTCAAAAACAGTTGTTGTGAGCAATTTTGACGGAGAAATAATATATAGAAACTCTAAAAGTAGTTCGTTCGGTAGAATTTTTTTAAAAGCTGATAGAAAAACTCCGTCGAACGGGGCTTTAGTAGATTTGCTCGAGGTGGATGGTGAACCGTCCTTAATAACATAATTAAGAATATAAAATATTGTTTAACCATTGATTTTTAATCTATTAGCCGATTGATTCATATCAGATTTTTGCAGAGCCCCGTTACGAGGACAATCTTCTTAACTCTATTTTCTTCATTCACAATACTAGTATTCAAAACATTAATTTTTTTTTTTAAAATTTAATATCTTAAGTCACTAAACTATTTGATTGCCGGTTAATTAAGACTATAATCGAATCAGTTAAATTATCAATTTTATTTAATAAATTTAAAGTTTATAGTAAAATTTTAAAAGCATTTTTTCGTCGATTCAACCGTTTTAAACAAAAGTTTCAATTTTTTAAACAATTCATTTTATGTTGTCGGTTCATTTTTTAAACGATTCTTAGTTGATTCAATGTTAACTTAAAAAAGTCGATTCTGACCCAAGTTTATAATTAAAAATTTGACTATGACCGATTTAATTTATCATAATTTTTAATTTTCATATTTTCTGTCAAAATAAAAAATTAATAGAATAAAATACTAATCTATTCAATTTAATATCATACAAATTAAATTTTATTGTAATTTAATACCATGATTGTGATAAATTTTATATTAATTTTTACATATATATAATATAAAAAATTAATTAAAAACATATAAAAATAAAATGATATTTTCATATTTATCTCATGTCGGGTCCGGACAAATTCTCCATAAACCCAATCTGGTCTGACCAATATTAAGAAGAAAAAAATCTGACTTTAACTTAAATTCTATTTTAAAAAATAACCATATAAAGTCAAATCGGATGAAATTCCACTTGATAAGAAAAATTGCATCCCTATTTCCATTTTGATTTTGACAACAGACTAGGGGTGTCTGCAGTTCGATAAATAAAAATTTATAATCCACTAATTTTTGATTCGGTAAATCTCGGTTATCGGGTTTTTTACATTAACATAGCTTTAAAATATTTTTCATAAATATCTTAAAAATTATTTTTTGCATAAATAAAAAATATTTATATATATTATTTTAAGTTATTTTACTATTTTAAGTATAAAATATATATTTTATATTATAAAATATTAAAATAAAATACTTAAATTATCACTTAATTTTAATTCTGTGACCTATTTTGAACACTTAAGTTTTAAAATGTTTAATTTTAATATTAGAATTTAAATATTAACATATTTTGATCACTCTACCATTAAACCTCTAATACTGTTAAAATTTAAAAATAAAAAATATATTTTTATAATATTTGAATACACTTAATTAAATAAAAAAATTAAATTAAAAAATCCACCGTGACCCCCACCCCACCTCAATCGAACAACGATGCTACCCTTCTTTGAAGATTACAAGAATCTCATACTCCAAACATTACTCTCTGTTTCCCTCACCTTAATCCTCACTTTCCTCAAAATCCCTGTCTTGTTCCTCCACGGTCTCTACACTTATATTCACCGAGAAAACATCGTCCAAGCAACAACGCTTCCTCTTCCGGCATTAGAGCCGCCATTCGTAGGCCTTCCGGATGGGATTCTGGCCCCGGACTCCATGGTTACCAATCTCTGTCGTCCAGGACCAATGCGGAGCTCAAAAAGAGGCACAAATCGAAGGACAACAAGTTCGAGTTCGATGAAAACAATGCCCAGATCTTCAGGCTCAAACTCGACGAGGGTCATCTTCAAACGAGGCTTTTTTTTAATGATTACCACAATTCCCTCCTTTTCTCCTTTGTGGGTATTTCCTGTTTGTTGCCTTACAATTATTTAGGTAGCTCTGAGGGTTCTGGGAATGAGAATTTGATTCCGGTTGTTTTTGGATTCATTGGTTTAACCAAAACCTTTTTAGCTCTTGCCAAGATTTCGTTTGAGAAATCTGCTTCCAAGAGGTCGGGGAAGCAATTTAGTGCGATTTTTGGTGTTGTAGGGATTATGATTTGTTCTGGAATCGGACCCTCAGTTTTCGATTTCCATTTCGATTCGGTCGAAGGGTCTTGGAGGATTTTTCTTGCTATCTTGATGAGGCTGATTGCTGGGTTTGTTATAGGGATTATGATTTGTTCTGGAAACAGAGTAATGTTTGGAGTATGAGATTCCTGTAACGTTCAAAGAAGGGTAACATCGTTGTTCGATTAAGGTGGGATGGGGTGAAGGAGGGTTTGGTTTTTTTAATTTAATTTTTTTATTTAATTAAACGTATTAAAAATATTATTAAAAATAAATTTTTTATTTCAACGCTCATAATAATGTTAGAGATTTAATAATAGAGTGATCAAAATAGATAAATGTTTAAAGTTCAATGTTAAAATTGAACATTTTGAAAGTTAAGCGACCAAAATAAATTATAGAGTAAAATTGAGTGATAATTTAAATATTTTACTCAAATATTTAATGTTGATTATAAATTAAATAAAAATTTAAATTAGTTCGAGAGTTTTTACCTTAATATGGTTTTTGATTTTTTTCCCAACAATGTGGTTCATCTTTGTTTATTTTCCAATCTATAGTGATTTACGGTTCAAGCAAGAAGTCATGTAGATTACACATCATTTTTTAACGGTATTTTTTTTAAATTGAGATTTAAGCCGTTCTCTATTAAAATGCACGTATCCATGCACGTCATTTGTAAAAATATTGTTTGAAATCGGGATATAATCTATCCGACTTTAGTATTTTAATATTATTTTGTAAAATACTGTTTGAAGACGGATAATCTACCTGACTTCTGAATTTGAACAGTAAATTACTATAGATTGAGAAATGAATAAAGACGAACCACATTATTAAAAACATTCAAAAATTATATTAAAATAAAAATTCCTTTAATTCGGTTTATTTAATCATATTTTTTAAATTTGTGAACTATGGACTATTCATATACTTTAATTTAGATATTTTTTATTTTTGGTTTGAATTGCTCAGCCTAACTGCTGTTATCATTCAAATATATTTCTCCAATTTTCAAAAAAATATACATTTCTCCACCCACGATTTAATTTGGGTTTTCCACTTTCTTTTTTCATTTGGAAGGCTGACTAAATGTATATTTACGAATTTCATCCCTCTATTATATAGAAATTTATAAGTTAATTTATCAAACCGTTGATATAAAAATCAATAATTCAATAAATTATATACAACAAACTAACAATTTTTTTGTTAGGAGATGTCCCATCGGAATATCATTAGTTGATACTAGATTTTATTTAAATGTAAGCCGATTCATTAGATTATTTATTTGATAAAAAGATAAAATGTTGGTTTTATTTTCCTATAAATATTTTTTTGATCATTTTCCATAGTGTATTCTTTTATTGAAATCTTAAACTATGATTTATGATGCCAATTTTCAACAATCTTGCCAATATAATTGTAAATTTTATTGACATCATAACGTAGGACTTATAATAGAATATAAATTTTATTAATACGCATATTTCTAAAATATTCGCGTATGAATAATTTTATCTGCATTATGCACATAAATTTTATTAAAAAATAAAACTAAATAAATATTATTATAAAATCACATTAAAATTTTAAAAAAAATACTTTAAAAAAATATTTGTAGCAAATAGTGGAGGGGTTTGAGTTATCTACTTATTTCATATTTGGTTATTGGGCAAATTGGATTTGGGTTTTGGATTTTTATTATTGTTTCATGTTTTATATTTATTAGGTTGGGTATTAGGCTTATGGTTACGAGTTGGGCATGTATTTGGTGGGATTAAACATGTCACATGTGTATCTTACTTTGTGTTTACTTATTTTTGATTTTACAATTGGGATTGGGAAATTATTGTGTTTTAAATTAAAAATTTTAAAATAAATATGATGTAGTTAAAAGATATGGATAGTAGAGTTTTATTTTTTCTTTTCATATTTGTTTTATTGTTCATATTTGAAGTTTGTGGTTGTCCCATCAATAACGTCGAAGGACAATAATCCCATGCCCTTTTCGCCACCTCTTTTTATACTCCAACACTAGAGAATAATAAAAATTAAATTTTAAGGTATAACCATAAATTTTAAATCTTAAATTTTAAAAATATACCATACCCAAAAATTCCTAAAATCTAACTATAAAGTCTAAATTTAATCCCTATATCTAATTTTTAGAGTGGAGACATAAATAGGGTCACAAAAAAGGTAGGATATTTTTATTCAATGTCAAATATGATGTTAAAAACTATGGTAAAGTACACAAATGTTCACTAAACTATCCTTAGAGATACAAAATGGTTACTAAACTTTCAAAAATTACATAATGGTCATTAAAATTAGTTTTTATTACAAAGTGGTCATTGGACAGTTAACTGTCGTTAACCGGGAAACGTGAAGTTCCGAAAATTTGCTTAATAACATATTTAATCCTCCATATTTACACATTCAATGAATTTAGACATCGATAATGAGGGTTAAATTAAGAATAAATTGATTAAATGTGTCAATATAGATGATTAAATATTATATTATTCAAAATTCTGTAACGGTAACGTCACCTAATTAATGCCAGTTAACGGCTCATTGACCATTTTGTAACAAAAACTAAAGTTTAATGGCATTTATGTAACATTTAAAAGTTTGATGACCATTTTATATTTTTATAGATAATTTTGTGACCATTTGTGAGCCTTGTCCTAAAAACTATTGTCTTTCAATTATATTTTAATAAAAAATATTTTATATATTTCCAATGAATCGAAAACACTTATTATTTTAATATAATTAAGAATTTCAGACATCAAATTTTAAAACGGATCATTAAAAATGTCACATAATCACCAACGACATCCTTACATCAAACAACCAGAAAATATGTCTTAAGCATTCATTAACCTATTTTCCTTCTTTCGCTTAAGATGGCGTAGTGGAGCTGTTGAATCTTTTATTGTATTTCTGTGACCTCAGAAGTGCAAGTTAAAAAATAATATTTGACTTAATGTCTTTTGGTTTCTCCCTCATCGGACCTGGCTTCCTCCTTCAATTTTAGGTTGAAAAATATGTCTTAAGCATGGTTGTTGTTACTCTCTTTGCTTGTTGGTTTTCGTTTTTTCTGTGTTTGTTTTGTTTTAATCCGCACTCCATGTATTCTCAGTTCTGTTCCTTTTGTATTCATGTTTTTGTTTATGGATGAATGCAAAGAAAATGGATCTAGAAAATAAAAAATAAAGCAAGAAAATACTATGTGAAACTCTCATAGTTCGAAATTGTTGCACCGAGAATAAATAGGCTTTTAAAGTGTTTAAAACTAATGATGGTTTGATTAATAACGAATCAATTTTTGTATTTTCCCTTGATTGTTTGTTTGTTTCCTTAGAAATTTTAAGAGGAAAAGGAAGAAGATGATGAAAGAACACTAATCACACATTTTTTTGCGTGCGACCTGAAAATGGATTCCATTTTGTTTGTTATTAGTAAATTCGAAGGTAAACTACAATCAATTACTTCTTCCTTTTTCTTTAATAATAAACCAAGAACAAAAAATCCAGAAGCTGCTAGTTTCTGGTAATCCAAACAAAAGAGTATATGCTAATTTCTTCGTAACAAGTAAGATGAAAATGGAAGTAAATGGAATTAGTTAAAAGTATGAACGTCCGCCAACTTTCTACTTTAAAACTAACATAATAATAATTAACAAACATTGCATATGGAAATTGGAATCCAAACCTCCACCTTCTGGCAGCGGTTTACAAGATCAGCTGTTAATCGGCTCCTCTTCCTCCTCCGGCGCCTCGTTCAAGTCCAAAACGCCGCTCTCCACCACGGCTTCCCTTCTATTATTGTTATCGATAACATCCTTGGCGGCGGCGGCCGCTTCCATAACGGTTTTCTCAGCCTCAACCGCCGCTGCCCTCCACCCTTTTCCTTCAGCTCCGCTACCTTTGTTGAAATATTTAACCACCGCCTTCATCCTTTCCAATATGGCGAAAAACTCCTCCACCTCTTCTTCACTGGCAGCGGCGGCGGCGTCTTCTTCCTCTTCCTTCTTTATTATTATTTTCTTCTTTTTCTTTGCCTCCATCACCTTTTCACTCCTTTTTCTCTTATCCTTCTCCATACCTAATTTAGATCATTATTTTTTTTATATATTTAACAGTTTAATTAAAATTATGTAAATTTTTAAAATTTTATGTTGTATTAATAGATCTTATTTCATATATTTATGTTAATATTTATTTATTAGTATACAGAATATTTATTTGGTTATGAATTTTTTAATACGTGTTGGTTGTAAATTCCCATAAATTTGAGTCAGACAGTCGGTTTCGTCCTTTTTGATAGTTCACACGATGACGTCATTATATTTACGTAAGCAAACGTCATGGAGTTGGTGTTTGAGACGATTGAAAACGCTGAGGACGACGCGCGTAGTCGGTAAACGCGTTGGAACTGTGGACCGTGAGGTGGGAGAATAATAACGGCGGGGCCCAGAAGAACAGTGGTGCTGGTCTGGTAACGTGCGATTGTGCGATACGCAAGGAGTGATGGGGTGGTAAACATGTGGAACTCTAAAGGAAAGAGCAATTTCCACGATGATTCCCCAAGACATTTCTTACAAGCAGGTCAACATTATTTTTACAAGGCATCTGCATAGGTCGACAATATTTGAATTTTAATATCAAACTTCGATTAACACTGTTACTATAACAACATAAAAGAAAAATATAAATTCGAACATATTTAAACATACATTATCCTTCTATTGTCGGGAATAATAATAACAATTCAACCTTTACTATTTACTACATTGCTTATTAAATAATTCACTGCCATTCAGCTTGACGAGAGATTCTCGATTTCGACATATAATTAAAGACTCCGGCTCTGGCTCCCCTCCATTACTTTCCGATACACCGGTAGTTTTCTTCTGAGAGAAGCATTTAGCGTTGCCTGACAGTCTCATGCCCTCACTCTATGCATGAGCAAGATGATATTTCTACACTTTTTCAGATCCGCCTAGTGTTTCACTCCATATAAACATACCAATTTAAGGTCCCTTCAAATCACCAGCAAAGGCCAATTCACATACAAGAGCAAGATGGTCGCTACCCCACTTCTGCAATGTGGTAAATTCTCGATTAATATACTGCGACTCCCGAGAAAATAGAGAAAAATAGCTTCATAATATACTTGGTTAATCAATTTATGTCTTCCCAAAACAGGAAGCTACAGTATTTGAGGGACCATCGACTAGAGATGCCGATTTGGTTTTCTTTTTCTTCTCGGAAAGCCAAACATTTGTTTCTATGATATTATCCTAGCATAATAATTTTTTCCCCTTGCGTGCTCAATCAAGCTCACTAAATTGAAGCAGGGTTACCTTACTGGGAACTCTCACAGGAATAAGTTCGCCTGTATGCCTGAACGAAACGTTTTAAGTCAGTAACTAGAAGTTCGAAAAATACATACACAATTTCACAATGCAATAATTCTACCATATATAATCTACAGTTCCCATAAACTTGGAGTGGTATGATGTTGCCAAGGGCTCTCCATGACCATCTCTTGTTCTACGGCTCCCCTAGAAAAAAGGTATAACAGCTATTTATTAAACAAAAGAACAAAAAAGAAAGTTCGGATACACGAATGTAGGGGCAGCCATTTATTTCCAATGCCCAAACTATACCAGAGAGCAAAGAAGATTAAAGAGAACTTACAGGAGCCCCGAGATAAGCACTGGAAAGGTTCAATTTGTGTTGCAGATGAGTGACTTGTTTGTTGCCGGTTGCGAGCGCTAATTCTTCATCACTCCATGAAGACATTAACTGCCTGTAGAAAGGCGTCCAAACACAGTGCCTGATGTACCAAATCCAGTTAAAGCAAATAAAAGTATACTTCTTCGTACTCGGTGTATAATAACCAGTACTTATAAAGGTAGTTCGAAGCAGAAAAAGGGGACAAAAACAGGACCATCTGATGACCAAATCCAGTTAAAGCAAATAAAAGTATACTTCTATGCACTCGGTGTATAATAACCAGTACTTATAAAGAAGGTAGTTCGAAGCAGAAAAAGGGGACAAAAACATGACCATCCACGGCCACAAATTTTGTTTAAGATTCTATCTTATCAATTCAAACTGAATTGCTTTCAACATACTTGAGCATGTATCAATACTCAATGGAGACAATCTCAGGTTCTCTGATATATCCTATGGATATAAAAATATCATAATTTTAAAAAAAAACCTGTCTATATCCTTGTTTTGAGCTCAAAAAACCTGTCTATATCTCTTCTTCATGATGGATATTCAAGCTGCCCAGAAATCCGTCGGCGATCATGGAGTTGGATATTGAGCTGCAAGATGGAAATCAGATAACAATTAAAAATGCATATAGTCAGATAACAAATAAATGTCACACTGAGTAAAACAACAACAACCAAGAATACTTCAAGGATATGGACTTGAAACACCAGAAGAACCAAAACTCACCTCCGATGATGCCAGAAATTGATACATAGCACTCTGGAGACAAGATGGTAATAAATTCAAGATAAAAATGGGCCGTCAGAAACAAGATAACAAACTGTATACTGAATCTGCATGTATTCATGTAGTAGTAAGGGTGCATGACCCCACCTGAGGAATGCTGTTAAAATCTCCTACAAGTATAACAGGGATGTTGCCCCATTCGTGTGATAGCTTGTAAGCCTTCTCAAGAAACATCCGGACCTGTATCATTGCATGCTATATTTGTATTTTCTAAGCATCAACGGCTTCAATAATAGAAGAGAATGGGATTCTAAACTTGGACCTCTCCACCCTCCATAGTTTTTTTTAAGGAATAAAATACAGGCGAGAAAAAAAAAGTAACTTAGGAGGATTTGACATCAATTTTGTGGGGTAAAAAAAAGAAAAGAAAACATCACTGCACTCAGTACCTGGCCCAGCTTTATGTCTCCACGGTTTGGGTTGAACAACACATTTATATTTCCAATCAATAATCTCCGGCTTCGCCTTTTCCTTATCCTGTATATTCAGTTTTGTAGGAAATGTTTTAAAAAACGAAACAAATTCATTCAACTAATAATCACTGAAATTTTCCTTTTAACCACAAATCATACATGAAAATTTCCATGTAATGCTCTTAAGCTTTCAGATACAAGGTTCTAGGGTACAGTCCTTGAACCAAAAGCTTCCACTTAATACATTTGCATTTTATTTAAACCAAATACATTTAAGTGATAACAACTTTCCTTATTTGAGAATTATTTTGAAACAACATAACAGACTAAACTTTGTTTATTTAAAAATTTACAGGTATAACAATAAAAAATCTGACACCTAAAGTTAACAAACACAAAGTAATTTATACTGAAATCTATACAAAGAGGGATGTTGCAAAAAGTTTAAACTTACTTTGATGGATCTGCATGCGAAATAGACTTTGGTCGATGCCGTTTCATCTGTATAATGAAAATTATTAGACATCAAGGCAAGGAACCATAGAAATTTACTACAAAAATAAGTACATACAATAGTAACGAGCATTTAATAATGAGGGGGGGGGAGTGGAGAGACCGCAACACCACATTATGATGAGGGTTTAATTGGTGCAAATAAAGACATGATAAATGTACAAGATATAAGAGCATCTTTAGCAAGAAAATAATAAAGCACTAAGATATTATGGATGGTAGAATCAAAAAACCAACTGCAACAGATAAACTTCCAAACATCCTTCAGGAATCACCAAAATGAGGAAATGCCTTGAGCCAAATAGAAAATTACATGATTTAACAAAAACTCATGAAATCAACCACTTTAAAAATGGGATTAAGACAAGTAAGGTTTAACTAATTGGAAAAACAGCACCATACTAAATCCCATAGAAAGAGGGTGAGTTAAGCCAACAGCAGTAAATCATCCCCGAAATACCTTCAAAACACAAAATTGTGCAACATTGTCACGGAGGTCAAAATCCTGGAACTCTATATTTTCTTCATGCAAAAGGGTAAATCTGCATTCAGAATTAACATTTTAAAAATTGGAAAAATGAAAACAAGAAAAATGAAACAATTCTAATAAAAGATGAGCTCACAAGAAATGGATCAAATTTTGAAAGGGTCAACTCTATGGAAAAAGAAAACTACGATCATAGTTAACTGCTTGCTACATCTCTCACATTTGAACGAAGCAAATGAGTTGAAAGTAGTCGGTCGCGTCAAATAAAATAATAGCAATAATAATAGCTCGTGTTTATCTTCAATGTGTATAAAAATAAGCATCTAGGCATTATTTCACTACCATATGAAATAAATGCTGCATAAAGAAAGCAACAATTCTACCCTATCAAACTTATAGTAATATAAAAAACTTTAAATCATGAAGGGGGCTTGATAAGATTACTTTTTGTCGTTCCAGAATAGAGTACAACCATCACATGCATCACCTGTGCGACCCTGGAGTCATTTGTAATTACAATTATGTGTTAATAAAAAATTTGAAAGCAGATAAGCTAGCCTGGGGGGATTGGGGGGAAAAGAGAAAATTTTAGTATACCTTGTAAACACCTTTAAAGCCATCTTTATGTAGCAGATTGTCCAAATCCTTAAAGCGGTCAACTTCCTATGGCAAAAAGAGTGGACTATAAGAATATAGCTAGCAAATAATTTTTCAAATCATTCTGATTTCAAATAGGTGAATTTATATGATTCCATCCTATAAGACAAAAGGAGAGTTGTCTTGTAGTACAATCCAGTTCATTGAGCTAATACATAATAATTTTTTTTCATTCATATTAAAAGACTCAAACACACCTGAAAACACAGGATGTCCGCATTGTAATGATTGACCTCCTTACATACGAGGTCTTTACGCCTATCCCACTTCAAGAACTTTTGTGGGACATTTAGATACAAGTCAGGATGCTTTGCCACATTTTCCACACCAAGTATATTATACGAAACAATCACAACTTTATCTGCAGAACAAATTACAAAATATATGAAAAATTCATCTTCCCAACATGTCCAAAGTTACTCTCTTTCAAATATTTGATTCTCAAAAACATTATCAACTTCCAGAAAAGGGTAATATGGAGCAGTAGTAGTCAGTGGCTATGTCCTTCAGCTTTCAAAGTTCAACCAGAAGATAAGCAATGAAATGTGGCTTTTACCGCTCACAGAAGATAAAGGAAAATACATTTGAACACAAATATAGAAAAAAACATGATTTTACTTTCGAATATAGTAATAATGTTAGAATTGGTATTACAAATTAATCATTTGATATGTTTTGATCAATTAGGATTTCCATTCTGCCATTCCTTCCATAGCAATATATGTCAATTATTTAAACCTCTCGTGTTCTACCAAGGAAGCAAAAATTAATTGGCAAAAGCAACCAAAACCAATAAATAAACTTCTCATTCAAAAGATTCAGCATAGATTTTAACAGATATTAACACCAAGGGAAAGATATGATTTTTGGCTAATGGTCAATGCTTTAACTAACCAAAGCACACTTATCATAAAATATTGCATTTTATAAAATATACAAACTCCAAAATCGATACCTTTACAATCAGAACAATCATAGGAAGAGAAGACCCATTGGCGAGAAGCTCCCGAGCTGCTGAAATTGCTTCTCTTCTGCCTCTTTAAGTGCACCCTAGACGATGAAGATAAAGACGAGCAAGGACGAAAGGCTTGGAAACGGTTCGAATCCGGCGGGTTCCGTATCGGTTCGGGTTGTAAAGTTAGGGTTTTGGTTTTAGTTTCAGCTTCAGAGGACACCCAATTTTGCCGCTCGGTTTGTCTGCTATGGTCAAAATCTTCAAAGTAAATGTGCTTCCGCTTAATGGCGGCTCTTGACATCTCCGCCGTTATCAACCGGCATTCGTTTTTTCTCATGCTGCCGGATTTTATTTATTTTTGGATGAGCCGGAGCATTAACCATGTGTTGTTATTACAGTGAACTATTTTCATATAAATTTGAATCAAAATCAAGCTTAAAATAATAAAAAAATACTTCAAGTTATTTAATATTGGACTGCACAAGATGGGCTGGGTTGGACAACCTTAAATATCTGACCCAAGACCACATGTACATATATTTGGGTCTGACCCTGTTTGATAATTGAAGAATCTAGTTGAGTCAATGGGCCATAATAAACTTATACAGTATCTAATTAAAATTAGTTCGTTAGTAGATTTGACACCGATGAAATAAACATGAAAAAGAAGAAACATGTATAATGTGAGCGAAAAAAATCAATGGTGAATGTGTATAATGTTATGATACTATTAATTAGTTCTAATTTAAAGGGTTTTATATAATTATATACAATACACATGTATATTAGATAGAATTGATAGACTCGACTTGAACTTGAAAAAGATCTACAACTTACTAAAAATTCTAGTTATTCGAATTTCTATTTCAAACCAAATCGTGTCAGATTTTGCTCACCACAGTAGAGCAGAAAGTGAGAGAAATGATTAAACATTTGAGCATGCATCTGAAGAAAGAATCTGAATCGTAGGCAGCTTGGAGACGAGACAAATACAAAAAACCTTAGCAACCGTACCATCCAAGGCTCCTCGGAACTCTAACAAAAGCAATGTCCCTAAAAGCAACTTCATCCACCCAGCTTTCCTTTCCATTTCCTCCAACAAGCCTAAAGGTTTCAACATCACAAGATCAGGACCGTCCCTTTACTCCACAATCCAACGGCTGGGGTGGTGAAGCTGGCTCGATGTGGTGGTGGCCATGGCCCATGCAGTGGTGTGTGTCCGAAAGCTACTTTACGTTATTCCTTTTATATGAATAATTCGACTGTCTTGCTTGTCTTGTTGCATGAAAACACAGTGCAGATAAAAGATGTTTTGTTTTGCAATGTGTCGAACTCGAATGTGACTCTGAAGAGAATAATATGGTACGGCCAAATCTCTTCAAAGATTTCACCAAATCCCTAAACGACAACAGAAGCCACATTGCCATGCGTACGTAAACACCTACTTTTGTGTTTTGTTCGAATCGTTTGGCATTATTCTTTTCAAATGTCATCAAATGGCCCTTGACCACTTCCAAATCAACTTAGGATTACATATATTATATAAAAGCGTTCTTGTTCATATCATATTCGAATCGTGTTTTTTAAATGATTTTTTGTATTATGTCTTGCTATCGTATCGTGTTTAACATTGTTCGTAATAAAGAAAGGGTCATGGCCGTGTATGTCTTTATCTAGGAACAGGTTCGTTTTCGTTTACCCTTCCTTTCCAATATGATTGATATCATTTATATATAGACCATTTCCTATTTAAAGGGAAAGGAGAAAAATCCAAAAGAAATAAAATCGTTGTAAAAAAGGAAAAAAGGTTTGATACATTGCCTTTTAATTTTAGAGGTTAGGGTTTTAGTTCAGGGTTTAAAGTTTAGGGGTTTAAGTTGTAGGGTTTAGAATTCAAGGTTAGTGTTTATAATTTATTGTATATGATTTAGGGTTTAGCTTTTAGGGTTAAAGTTAAAAATTTAGGATTTAGGTTTTTATAGTGTAAATATATATACTTGTGTAAAATTAGTTTTACACAGCCTGTGTATTAAAGTTTTACCCTATAAAAATAGTTAATTGTCATGTAAACACTGAAGTGTGTTATGTAATAATATTATGTGTCATAAACGATAGTTTGATGATGAGACTAGAACGTTCAAAAGTTTGGGAACTAATTAGAATACGAGCTATAGTTTAGTGATGGAATTGAAACATTCAAAAGTTTAGACTAATTTAAAATGAGAATCATAGTTATGAGACACGTAAAGCAATTAACTCTAAGTAAATTTAACAGCACATCAATAAGCCTAGAGTTTATGAGTTTAGATGTATGGATTTAGAATTTGGGGATAATTGTTAGAATTTAGAATGCAAGGTTTAGGGTTTAGAGTAATATGGTTAGGGATTTAAGTTTTTATCTATAAACCTTAAATTATACCTATAACCTTTAAATTTTAAACCTCTAAACATAAATCTCTAAAACTTTAAACCGGATCTTTAAATCTTAAAGCTAAGGTACACGTGAAAACTTTTTTTTCTAACGAGATGAAATAATTACCCTTATTCAAATAAAAACCTTTGTTCAAAAAGTTGTGTCTGTACGAAAAACATTAGATTTCTTATAAATAGGATTAAAATGTTACTTCCAACATGAGGTAAAAAACCCTGAAACAAATTTCATTTTGTTCCTAACCTAACCCCACACTCAAACGAATAGCACCATTTGCAAGGGCTGTGATGTGGGCATTTAAGGAAGCAACATGGGAAGGAAGGAGATCATATTGGTCCATGTTGAATGAGGGAAGGAGCTCCTTTTGGTCCAATACAGGGGGCGGAGAGGTGGACAGAGCTGTCATCTCATGCATTCGGTTCTGCTCAACGTCTGTAAGCGGAAGATGTTGAGTTCAGCCCGATGCATGGCGTGGGAGCAACTCTTTCCCCATTCTTTGCCCACTCATTGGACTGAAGGGAGCTCCTGCTTTTCACCACTTCTCCATATAACATCTCATTTATCCAACTATTTGTTTTCTTTTTGGTTTATGGTTGCTTATTTTTTGAGTTTTAACCATGTTTTTTCCAGGTTTTTATCGGTGAACTCTTGACAGTGTGATACGAAGAGCTTTGTTCGTGTTTAAGGATCTAATCTGATTCAATTCCGAATATGGTCTGAATTCATACGGCCATATCTGACACCAAAAGAAGTGGAGAGCATGTTTTCATTTGTCAAGCTCTGGATTTGTGAAAAAGGAAGAACAAACCCCGATATTTTGAACACCGTAACAGTTGTGTTTAAGATTTGAAAAGTAGAGACCATTGTTTCATTTGTTGTTACAAGTAAAATTTTATTTATTGTTTTTTCTTCTTCTGTATTTCAAGTTTGTATTCATTTTATTGTTTTTATAATTGTTTATTATTTACATGGTCGAATAAAACTTACTCTGAAAAGTTGAATTTTTGAGTCGACGCGAAGAAAACTTCAATCAAGTAATAGTTTCATAAATTCGAATCGAAAATTTTTTAAATAAAGTTTGAGTTGAATAGTTCAAATTTTTTAATAATTAATGGATTGATTTGTCAAGTTCACGCCGTGTCTCTCAACTCTGCCCGATATATGTATATCACATATAAAATAATATGTTTATATCGTTGGTTATGGAGAATTGTTTAAATTGGAACCAATTATTACCATGACATTATAATATTCGTCAACTTGACTCAATTTTTTTAAATAAAGTTTGAGTTTTAAAATAATACTTGTCAACTCGACTAACTCAAAATTTTTTTACTCAACTCAATTGAATACAGTCACCTATAATTATTCAGTTTAATTAAAGTAAATCCAAGATAATTCCAGGATTCCAGTTCGATTCAAATCAGATTTATTAAAAAAATAATTTATATACAAAATAATAATCACATACTATATGTTCCATTTAATTAAAATATTTTTAACCAAAAGGCTTATCTCTAATTCTTTTTCTTTTTCATGTTTATTTTAAGATCTGATTTGAGAATTTGAAATCTAATAAATTTATTTATTTTTATGAACCAATATGATTTTATACGAAAAGAATCATACACGGGGAGATGTTAGCACATGCATCATTAAAAAACCTCCGTAAGCCTAAATGAAGGAAAAATAGTACACATGCTAACACTAAAACAAACAATCAAACCATAACAAGGACAACTAGTAAGCAGAGTGAAAACTATCCAAAAGTAAAACATCATTAACAACCGTCGAAGGGCTCTCAAATAATTGAACTTCAAGACTTTCAAATATTGTAGCTTTAGCAAGAGCATCGGCAACCTGATTCCCAAAACGATGAGTATGATGAACCTGTACGAACCAATAACGTTGACATAATTCTCGTAAAAACCAACTCAAAAAATGACCACCAACAACCTCAGATTGAAGGATACGACAAGCCTATAAACTATATATCTCAAGAACAACACGGCGATAGCCGACTTCCCAAGCATAAAATAATCCTAAATAAGCACCCCAAAGCTCTGCATCAAGAACCGAACAAATGCCGATGAATTTAGTAAACCTAAAAAGTCAAGCCCTTGTGCTATCCCGAGTGATATGAGCATGAGAGGGGTCAAAATAATCATCTTGGAAAAGAAGTTGAAACTGCTTTGCAAGTCAGAAACATCAGTCAACTTGTGAAGCATTTTTGGATAGAATTCAGGCATTTATGGGTCAACATGCCTCTTAAAACTTGTCCGGCTGCAAATTAGCTTTCCAACGCATCTTGAAACGCCTCAATCGGATATCTGGATCTCAAGATACGTCTATTTTAGCGAAGACAGCGCATGCAGAAATTCCTATACGAGGTTAATACGGGATTTTTGGATAATTATAAATTTTCAAGATTTTATTTGATTATTTGTAATTTAAATCAACATAGGATTCTGCAATATCTATTAGGATCAGATTTATTTAATTAGGATTTTATTTTTAGCATTTATTTATTATTAGAAGTTATTTATCTAATTAGGAGATTAGATTTTAGCATTTATTTATTGTATTTAATTCCTAAGTTTAGTAGGATTAAAACTTCTCCATGGCCTATATAAAGGAGGCTTCACCCACATTGTAATTCAGATTTGAATGATTAAATAAAGTTCTCTTTTGAGTTCCAACTTGCAAGAACATTATCTAGTGTTTTAGAAGCAAATCGATTTTTAAGTTCTCCGAGATTTATTGTTGAGGATCTTCACAGTCCTGCTTGCCCATACAAAAGCGTTTGGGAGGGTGGGTTAGAGCCGCTTGAGGTTGTTGGCTTAGATAATTGCGTCTAAGAGGGTGCCGAGGACAACTATCAATTCATCACGCCATCTCTACATATTCAAGTTTCCTCTATTGACGCCACCACCATAAGCAAATCTGAATTTTTAGATTTGTTCTTTATTTTGGTTTGTTTTGTTTTTCTCTTTATTCGAATTTGCGCTACTCTATCATTTAGTATCGGATTCAGGTCGTTCTTGAGGATGTCATTGAGCAACGTATTGGATTTTACCCTTTTGGGAACTCAATGTCATTATTGTTGTGACTAGATCATTCAGAGTATGATTGTCCAGATAAGTTTTATTTTCAAGAAAAAATTTGAGAGATATGTTGTCTGAATTCATGTCTTCTAATGATATTGAAATCCGTGATCCGGAGCATGATCAAGAAATTTGTTCTTCTAAAGAACATGAGGAAGACGATACCATTGAGAGTTTAACCTTGCCTATTGATGATGAAGAAATTATAAGTAGTGTGTTTGTTTCTAGTGACGAACCTACTATTACGATTCAAGATGATCATCAAACGACAAACACCGACGAAGGTACCTTACAATCAAAATGTATCATTTAATGTTTTCAGAATTCTATTTATGCTTATTCTTTTTTTAGCATTAATAACAATTTTGAAGATGGGAATGAGTTACTTTGCGACCAAAAGAACAATCGTGATGATCCCAATAAGAAGGAACTTGTAAATTACATTGCAAAAAGAGACTATGCAAAAGGATCCTTCAAGACGTCTTCTCTTCTATGGTACTTTTATGAACTTCCTCCATTTACCGATCTAGATTCGAGGGTGAATCTTTTTGAGGAGTGGGGGAATGATACGAGCATGAAAGGGGTCAAAATAATCATCTTGGAAAAGAAGTTGAAACTGCTTTGCAAGTCAGAAACATCAGTCAACTTGCGAAGCATTTTTGGATGAGATCCAGGCATTTATGGGTCAACATGTTTTCTTAAAACTTCTCCGGCTGCAAATTAGCTTTCCAACGCACCTTGAAACGCATCAATCGTACATCTAGATCTCAAGATACGTCTATTTTAGTGAAGATAGCGCATGCAGAAATTCCTATAGGGATTAATACGAGATTTTTGGATAATTACGAATTTTCAAGATTTTATTTGATTATTTGTAATTTAAATCAACATAGGATTCTGCAATATCTATTAGGATCGGATTTATTTAATTAGGATTTTATTTTTAGCATTTATTTATTATTAGAAGTTACTTATCTAATTAGGAGATTAGATTTTAGCATTTATTTATTGTATTTAATTCCTAAGTTTAGTAGGATTAAAACTTCTCCATGGCCTATATAAAGGAGGCTTCACCCACATTGTAATTCAGATTTGAATGATTAAATAAACTTCTTTTTTGAGTTCCAACTTGCAAGAACATTATCTTGTGTTTTAGAAGCAAATCGATTTTCAAGTTCTCCGGGATTTGTTGTTGAGGATCTTCACACTCCTGCTTGCCCATACAAAAGCATTTGGGAGGGTGGGTTAGAGCCGCTCGAGGTTGCTTGCTTAGATAATTGTGTCTAAGAGGGTGCCGATGATAACTATCAATTCATCACGCCATCTCCACATATTCAAGCTTCCTCCATTGACGCCACCACCATAAGCAAATATGAATTTTTAGATTTGTTCTTTATTTTGGTTTGTTTTGTTTTTCTCTTTATTCGAATTTGTGCTACTCTATCACCGAGTCACACCCCCACACGGACCTTTGCCATCAGTAACACTACAGACACCATCCGTGTTAAGCTTCACCCATTGCTCTGATGGAAGACACCAAGTGACAACATTCTTGGATCCCTTCGGCCCACGAACACCACAGCTTACTGCCGTGTAGCTGCCACGATCTGCAGCTCAACCGCATGAATGCTGCGCTCAAGGACCGACCATGGCCCCTACATGGGATTATCAAACACTGTTGCATTTTGATGCAACCACAATTGCCACAACAAATTACCAAACAACAAAGGCCACGGCTTAGAACTCACCGATACCACTACCGACTTTGATAAATTTTCTTGATCCATTCAATAAACGATGTATACTAAGGAAAGACGACAATCGATCAGCCTGAATAAGTTCGGTCCAGACATGTAACGCAGCGGAAAACGTTGAACCACATGATCCAAGTCCTTTATCGGGCCCCCACATACTGGACAACTACTATCATTAATAAAATTTCGACAAGCACGTTCATCATTTGTCATATGTTTACACCAACATACAAGCCAAAGGAAGTACCTAATACGAGACAACCCTTTAAATTTGTGCAGAAGCATCCAAATATCGGGCCCCCATTAGAGACCAACCCCTGCCGCACCAAGAAAGCAGACTTAACAGAAAAAGCATGAGTCTTAGTCCCCTGTCATCTAATCTTATCGCGCCTCACTTGTTCACAAGGCCCTTTAGTCGCCGCTATTCGAAGTAATACATCTTGTGGTAACAAATGCTTAAACATATGCCACACATACTCCCATTCATTAGCTATTATTTGAGCAACCGTTGTTCGTTCCACAGGAAACCCAACCGGAGAAATAATATGGTTAATTAGGGGACCAAAATCACCCGACCAGTTATCCCACAAAAATCAACATTGTGACCCATGTTTACAATCCACACCAAATTATTTCGACCATCATTCCATACCACACTTAGCCCTTTCTAAAGCCGAGAAAATATCGTACTTCATAACACAAGATGAATCCCCTCAGTACATTTATATTTCGCTCAGAGAAACTACACCCAAATCGTATCCCTTTTCATGAGTAAATGGAACACAAGCTTCATCAAAAAGCATCATTTAGAGTGGATATCTTATGAAAACACAACCATTCCTCCTTAATAAATCGACACACAACATCCCAGTTAACAAGATGAATGACGCCTTTTTCCATTTTTATACCCCATATAAATCTACAAATAAGGCACTCAATATCCAGACATGTCTTTTTTGGCAAAACGAAAGTCTGAAGTGTATAGACTAGTATTACGGCTAACACAGATTTAGCTAATAACAAAATCTAACCAACCAGGGATAAACAACTCACTTTCCACTCACTAAGCTTACGTTGGATTATCTGAATTAGATGCTGATATAAAGCCATGGTAATACGACGATGTAACAAAGGTACACCTAGATACTTACCCAAATCCTCAACCTCGGTAAAACCAAAACCAGTAGAAATACATTGAAGAAGCTGGGTAGAGACATTCTTGGAAAAAAACATCATTTTCTTTGGAGCACTCACCTTATGCCCAAAAACTTGGCAAAAATATCAAGGATTGATCGAATCACATCCATCTGCTCCATAGATGCTTCAGCAAACAATATCATGTCTTGGCGAAAAAAAATGAGAAAACTCAAGCCCAATCAGACGAAGTGCGAAAAGGCTTCCAATCACCATTACGAGAAGTAACATGAATTAATTGTGACAGTCGCTCCATGCAAAGAACAAAAGGTACGAAGATAACGGATCCCCTTGTCGGATTCCTCTAGATGGGGTAAAAGTATCCATCAGGAACCTATTCCACACAATCTGCGTAGTAACAGTCGAGACACATTGCATAATCAACTGATGCAATTGTTCCGACACCATAATATCCACCAAAGTGTTTGAAATGAAATCTCATTCAAGCCGATCATATACCTTCTCCATATCAATCTTAAGAGCCATCCAACCACTTTTACCCGATTTCCTTTGCATAGTGTGAATCACCTCCGAGTTTGATTATCCGAAACCCACCCCCCGACACAAAACTTTTTGATTATTAAAAATGATTTTAGAAATGTTAGCCTTATTAACAATGATTTTAGATATAGCCTTATATCCGAAATTACCTCATGTTATCCAGCTTTTGAAACCTTGGGCAATAGAACAAGTAGAATACGATTGATATTAGTAGGTAATACACCCATACTGAAAACTTGATGAATGAGCCTACAAATTAAATCCCTCACAATCGACCAATTATGCTGAAAAACCCCCGCATTTAGACCATCCACCCTAGGTGCCTTAGACGAACCCATGTCAAAAATAGCCCAATGAATTTCCTCATTCGTCACGGATGCGACAAGGCCATCCTTCCGAGTCTGCGACATAGCCAGAAATCGCCTCTTTATAGGAAACGATAAACGTGGAACTTGGGAGGAGGAAAACAAGGTCCGATAAAACTCAATAGCCATCCGACTAAGTTCATCATTATCCGTACACCAAGTACCAACTCCACATTTCAAAGATGAAATACGATTAGCACGCCTATGCGCCATAATCAAAGCGTGAAAGAATTTAGTGTTACAATCACCTTGAGTTACCCATTGTGAGCATGCTTTTTGCCTCCATAACTCATCCTCCTGATCTATCACCTGTTCTAACTCCTCCTTGAGTTTAATAGATAGAGAAACTAGAAACTCAGAATGCTAAAGCAACAACGCACGGTCTATCCGTTTTAATCTCACCCATAATCGCTTACTATGCATCCCAAGATGGCCAAATGTTTTAGTGTTCCAAACCTTAACCATCTCTTAAAATTTTGCAAATTTGACATCCACTGAAGAATTCCCGGAACAAACATGACCAAGGAAATCAACAAACTGCGGGTGTGATTGCCAAGCATTAATAAACCGGAAAGGCCTGTTTCGTGCCTCACCATGCTCATCGCGCAACAACAACAACAACGGGCAGTGATCAGACCCCACTCTATCCAAATAATCCACAAAAAAATCGCTAAAAGTCGAGAACCATTTAGCATTGACCACACAACGATCCAGCCTCTAGTACAACTTGCCCCTCGACCACGTAAAAGAAGGACCACGAAAACCCATGTCCGAAAGCCCCGCCTCAAAGAGAAAATCTGAGAACAATCGACTGGCCTGAACATGTGAATCCACCCCTCCAAACTGCTCATCGACAAAGAGAATAGTGTTGAAATCACCCCCAAAATCCACAGAACCCTATCACCAGGATTAAGAGAAGAGATGAGCCGCCATAAATATTTCCGTTTAGAGATAGTCGGACTTACATATACAACTATGAGCTGGAATCTACAGTCCCTTTCCGCATCAGAAATAACTCCATTTATGAATTGATTCGAAACACTGAGGATATCAATCAAAACAGAAGTATTCCACAACAACCACAACCCACTGCTAAAACCGTGAGCTTCCACACGATAAGTATTCTCAAAGTCCAACTTCAAAATAACAATATCAACAGTCCTACCATTAATACGTGGCTCAAAAATAGCCACAACACTGGGACGATGCTCCCGAACAAAAGACTTGAAATGTTTCCTAAATGCCAGCAGCACCTTGACAATTCCAAAACATAAACTTAATCATTATAAAGGAAAAAAAGAGAGCGAGCCTTACTGCTCATCTAGGACCTGCTCACGATCTTGCATGTCCTCCTCAAACATTGCACCAGGAGGCATATCGGGCAAATACTTATCATCATCATCCGAGGAATCCACCATCGAATCAGCTAACCCAGATTTCATACGACTTTTTCCAACCATATTAGTAGTCCCCTCCAGCGCCTCATCCAGCTTAGCCGAGAGACGATGTGCGAGCTCTGTAACAGAAAACTTTGTTCCTACCCTCGGCTCCAATGGCTTCTCAACCTATAGCCCATACCGGCTCACCTCCACTCAACATTTGCTTATGGCCAGACACGACCGGGCACCTCGAGCCACTGGCTCATCCGCTGCTGTAGGACTATCTTTAACAATGGTAACTGCTTTATGATCACCGGATCGAGCCGAGACAACCCTATCCACGACCTGAACCGATGCACCTTAGACCAACGGGAGAACATCCATCGGCTTACCTTCTTTTTCCCCACTATTGTTCTTTTTATCTGAATGCGACGCTAAATACGCAGCGTTCTTTACAACCTCATGCACCACTCCCTTTTTCCCAAAGGATACCTTACTTGGTTTGCTCAACACCTGCTCTCTAGGCACCGTCGAAGGGGCCTCAACCACACGTTCACTAGAATTACTAGGGCCAACATCATCGTTCACCGTAAGGGAAGCAAAATGAAAGCCGGACGGCGCCGCAGCCGATGGTTGCACCGAAGAACGAGTAGACCCACCACATCAATGCTTATTATCAACAATCATCCATGGCTCAAAAAGATTTACCTCAGACACTTCCACGACTTGCTGGGGTATAGCCACCGCATTTTCCTCCACCGTACCCACCGA
The DNA here is from genome assembly GCA_019671005.1 of Hibiscus mutabilis. Taxonomy (NCBI): domain Eukaryota; kingdom Viridiplantae; phylum Streptophyta; class Magnoliopsida; order Malvales; family Malvaceae; genus Hibiscus; species Hibiscus mutabilis. The sequence continues at coordinate 84,247 of JAGYYJ010001397.1, forward strand.
GACAGTTGGAATTTTTGCATTAAGAGGACATAAATCCTTCGAATGACCATATACATCACTACTAAAACAAACATGTTGTAGACTTTCATACTCAAGTTTCTGTAAAAAACCATCAATACGAATGCATGATAACAATGGTTTACTCAGATCCACCAGAATAGCAAGACGCGCAAACTTTCCCCGCGCACCCTCATCCGTATTGTAATCAATTTTCACAACACGCCCAATGAAGCCTGCAATGTGGTGAAACAACGCCTTCATGTAATAACGATAAGGCAACCCCGGTAAATGCACCCACACGATAACCCGCGAATGATGTCTTTCCAATGTGGAAAAACCCCTACTCCACGGCTGTACAGTCAAATAACTCCCATATATAGTCCACGGACCTTCCTTGAGTACCTTCGTATAATCACGTTCATCTGAAAAGCGAACAAGAAAATAGCTATTATCAAGATCAATAACTTGTAAAACTCCAACAGGTTTCCAAAGAGCTTGAGTACAAACCACCAAAGTGAGAACAATTACTGACTATTATTGAAAAGTGAGAAAAATTAAACTTAACCAACTTTAACGGCTACTTCCCTTACTTCAGCTTTGACTCCTTAGACTATTCTTGCTTCTACAATGAAAGACGAGCAACTCATTGCTTGGAGTTTAACCAATGTCGGCGTCACCATTACGACCAAAGAAGTAAACTCATGCTCCGGTGGAGTTGTCTCTTTCACTTACCAACACATTCTCGTCTTCATCAACATCAACGGGAACAAGAACTTTATAACAAGAAAGTAGGACGTACGAGGAACATCATGGAGAGCGACGAACCTTCGCAAGGGCCTAGGGGGCTCCGGTCCCGGTCATTTTTTAAAATATTAAATATAGATATCTCTTAATATATATATATATATATATATAAAGTAAGTTTTATTGGTCCCTTAATTAAAGAAAAAATATTTCAAATTAATGAGTTGTCTCGTTAAGTATTAATTAAGAATAAAAAATAATATTTAAAAAAATTAAGGTAAGATAATATCATAAGAGAAAGTAAGGTGGATTTTTTTTCAAATTCATTTATTTGTAATATTTGTTCACTCTCTCTACTTAGCAATCAAACTAAATTAAAAAAAAAAAGACAAATCACTAACTCTTCCTTCTTTCTTTTTTAAGATTTTGCAAGAACATACACAATAGAAAACTTTATTGCTCAAGAGCATGTCAAAGAAAAAATAAATTACATCATATTTCTTACCAAACAAAAAAAAATTATGAAACCACACACAACCTATTGTACCAGTTGAGCCGATTCATGAAGTTCAACATGTTGTTGGTGGTACCACTAATGAGCATTCTCCTCAAAATTTCAGAATGATTAATGGAGGTATCGATGTTAATTCTTTAGTTTGTGATCCTAGTTTTGGATAAATATATTGAGAATTATGATTCACATAAAATAGATCTAATTTTTATTGATATTGAGTCTTTTTTGTTTTTATTGAACTTTTGATAAACCAAGTAAGATATATATTTCCTATTTGTAACGCTAATCTTTCGATTTAATTTTTATTTTATTTTGACCCCCTAAAAAAATTTTATTTTCTCCCTTGACAGTGATGTCGAAATTTAGTTATGATTGTCTCTTTCATGTGATAATTGTCACATACTAAAAATTGCACCACATAAGTTTTATACTTGTCTTAGAAGAATGATTAGATTGGTGGGAAATTCTAGAAGAGTAATAAAGTCTTGGAACTCTACAAGAATATCTAAAACTCTTTGAAATGTTGTAGAATATCGTGAAAAGCTCTAGAAGAGTCTAGAATACCATGAAAGACTCTAGAAGAAATATTGTGGACGGTTCTAAAATATTCTAAAAGGATTTGAAGGTTTTAGAATACTCTAGAAGACTCTGGAACATTTTAGAAAGTTATGAAATACAATGAAATATTATAGAATGTTCTAAAAGCTTATGGAGAATTCTCCAAGACTAGTCAATTCCAGGGTTGTCTAGAAAATTTTAGGAGTTGTGAGATATTGCTAGGCTTGTATAGATTTATCTAGAAGTTGAATATTTGATCGTATGATTATAATTGATCTCCACCGCCCATTGAGGAGGTGAACAACTATAAATAAGTGACAATGGTCATTTGGCAAGACAACCTTGAAATCTAATAATCCTGACACCTTGTAAAGCATTGTCCAAACCAATAAAATTACTTTTTCCATTATTCAATACTGGAGTTATTTATTTCCTACTTAAAGCATACTTACCTTATCATTTTCTACTAAGCTTATCTTACACTTAAAGCTTCTTGATACTATTAATTCCATGAAAAGACTTGTCAAATCTAAATCAACATTTACTAACTAAATGCTCAACTTTCTTCACAATTGACATTAGGGTCGAGATCTACCTCCATAACTGCATTCTACTCGACCTCCGTAGAATGTCATACTGTTTGACTGATAGACGAAGATGTTTTCTTTAAAAAAGAAAAAGATTCTTATGGTTGGATCGAACCACTAAAATTAGGATAATTGTTCTTAGAAGAACAATGATATTATGCAAGCAAAAAGCTGCTCCGGGAACATTGCATTTGGGATAAAGACATTCAAGACCATATCAACATATTAAGACAACTTAGGTCCATTCCATATTCGATTTGCATTTGTTGAGGTTGGTTAACATAACCAAAGATATTTGGATTCACACACTCGTTTTGCGCTCCCTACGGTGGCACTAGTGGAGGCGGATGCCTATTTGGATAAAAACGCTGACAGTTTATAAATATTTTCATCATCGCCCCATAGAGACGGTAAAAGTATAACGACGATTTTAAAATATTTTGATTATCGAGGAGAATTGCGTCAACACTACAGTAGTAAATCTGGGTTGAGAGAAAAAGCTAAGGGAATTGTAATCTAATTTTATTTACAAATATATATACAAATTGTTTGCCCATATTAAATAGTTTGGCATAGTGAAACAAAAATTTGAGTTTTATGAATAATTTATTCTAAATTGTTCTTTTGATAAGTAATATCTTGTAAATCGGGCTAAGTGCCGCTCACAAAAACCCAAAATCATCCATATACAGAGCAAACATCTCTACACATATGTATATGGTGCCTTAACTTTAAACCTTTCCATAACTAAAAATTTTGTTGGACCCAATACTTTTAGGCAAGCTTACCTACTAGAACTTTTTCATGGATGATACTGCATTGCCATTTGGCATTGCAGAAAGTTAAGCTCCATGTAGAATAACAATTTAGATTGCTAACGGATAATTTACAGATTCAATTAATATATTTTATGAATATAAATGGATACACTGAATATGCATTATTCGACTTTAAATTACTAAATAAAGAATATGTTTAGATATGCGTAGATTTAAATATTTTTTAATATAAAAGTAATTACAATATAATATCTATTCATAATTATTTTTAATCTATTGACAAAATACATACCTTGCAGACTTTGTGATTGAATTCGAATTTTTCAGATGAACAACATCCGTTTTTTCACTTAAGCCACTTGTTGAATTCACATAAATAATACTTAAATAATTATTCCATGATTCATAAGAATATCAATAAATAAACTAACAATATATCATGGCAATGCAAACACGTAATTTGAAGTATTTGTTCTCCGTGGAAGAACCGTGTTTTGAAATGTTCTACGGAGTAATAAAATTGCTGTCGTTGCCATAATATTTTAAGTACATTCGACTACAATTAGGTCATATCATATCATGTCTAATGTAACATTTATAATTGCGGAATACGTTAAAATTAAAGTAATAATGATATACCTGCCAATATAACCTTCAAACTTGGTAGTTTTAATATCTTATTCTTAAGAATATTTTATTTGGAAAAGGCTGAATGTGGACAGAAAGGTATTGAAACCTGGAATGAAAATAAAAGATTCTCGATTCCGGTGGGTATTTTAAATATTTATAATGTTTTTACTTAGAGTGAATATTTGATATATAGTCGATATAAATATTCAATGGAATTAAATTTTTTAATTTTGACTATACATTTTAAGTCTTACAATTTAAACTCTTAATAAATTAAACCCTTAAAACTTTAAATAACAATATTTTCAGAAATTTTGTTTTCCACATCAATATATAAAATAATAATCATTTTAATAGACATAAATGAAATATTATTAGTAATTTAAAAGTTATAAGTCATAAATTATGTTTGCCTATTAGAGTAAATTTTATATATATACCGTGTAAAAAATTACACAAAGTTACATATTTAATCTTTAAAAAAATTAAACCCTAAACTTTACAAACTAAAATTTTAAATCCCAAATTAAATATCTATCCCTAAAACAGAATAGATATAGGGGTGGGTATTTATTGAGTCAAGTCAATTTTTTTTTAAAGTTAGTTGAATTGACAAATCTTATTTTATAACTCATATTTTATTTGATTTTTTTCGAGTTGAATTGTTCAAGTTTCTGTTTAAATTTAATTGTAGTGTTATGATACCAATTAATATCAATTTAAACGGCTTTTTGTAACCATATACAACATAAATATATGCATATTTATTCATATTCTTTTCATATGCAGTATACATATATTAGGTAGAGTTGAAAGATTCGACTCGAACTTAAAAATTAATACACTAATTACTAGAAAATTTTGTTTATTACTAAAAGATATAACTATTCGAATAAACATTGCATCTTTAGAGATAGATATTGAAATTTCTTATAAATAGGATCTTATATCATTTGAAATATTACATCAAAAGCTCCGAAACAAAGTCTTCCTTCTCCTCAGACTTCTAATATTTCATCGTTTTGGTCCATGTTTTTTCCTTGTTCCATGAGAGTTTGAATGAGGAAAGTAGCTCCTTTCGTTCCAATACAGGGGGCAGAGAGGTGGATGGAGCTGCCACCTCATGCATTCGGTTTTGCTTAACGTTTGTGATCGCCGGTCGACTCTTTCCGATGTATAAGGTTTTGTTCGAGATTCAGTATGGGGAATGTTAAGTTGAGCCCGACGCATGGCGTGGGAGCAGCTCTTTCGCCGTGTTTTGCCCACCCATTGGACTGAAGGGAGCTCGTATCACACATCTCATTTATACATCTGAATTTCTCATAATCATCAGCTCCTTTTTTTATGCTTATTTTCTGAGTTTTGACTCTTTCTTTTTCAGGTATCATAAAGTAACAAAGGAGAACTTTGAAAAAGACCGAACTGTATACTCGGTTCAATATTTTCAGAAAATCGATCAACGATGTTTGTGTGAATCGGATTTTTTAAAGTTTGGGTGTAAAGATTCATCATCTTCCCAGTCGTTGTCGGCCTCATCTTCCCGGTCATCATCGGCCTCATCTTCGCTGTCAACAAACTCACTATCATCTTCATCCTCACTCTGTAAACACGTACTTTGACAAATTATTCCATACAAAGAAACATTGTCCCCCAACAGTAACACGATGATTTCAAGAATAGTAAACTCACTTGGGAGAGTTCCGAGACAGGATCAAACTGGCCGTGCTGGCCTGACCCCCTGTTGTTATCATCCTCAACAACTTCAGAAGCTCCCTACAGAATCAACAATAATTCTCCAGTTTAAGCAAGATGTGACAGAAAATAGGGACAACGATGACTTTACAAGTATAAAACCACATAAAGATTCGAAAAGCCAGACCATCGCACACTCTCATTAAATAGGCATTACTAAAGGAAACATTTTCTTAGCCCACCTAACAACATTTTCTAAGTGTTCAAAAATGGACAGTACACAGGAAAAAGAGCACTTACAATTTCCTTTTCCATTTGCTCTATGGTTTTCTCCAATTCAGAAATATGCTGGCTCAGAGCCTACAAATAGTATGATGTAAGACATAAAAGTAACATGAAACAACTGTTACAAGGTATAACAATAAACTCAGAATGTAAGATATCAAACCTCATGGCGTTCCAATGCAACCGAGTGCTTCAATGCCTTCGCCTTTGTTAGAAGGATTCTTGGCCTTATGCTAATGGGTCGGCGGTAATTTTTTCCACGATAGTAAATGAGAGCATATCCTTTCGGGACTCGTTCTATTGCCACCAGTATCCCACCACTTTCATACTCCAATAACCTTGTTGTATCTTCGACAAATGCAAGGGTCTTTTGTTTGGATATTAGCTTCACAAGTTCTTGATGCTTCCAATGCAGATGCATATTTTCAATAACACCATCAAAAACACCACGAATACCTTGCATGTTATTACACAAACCATCAGCATTTTAACTCTAAATTCAAATCTCGATCACCAAATGGAAAGATCACATACCAAGAGGTAAGTATGGTTTCATTCTTAAACCGACTCTGCGAAACATAACCCGTTCCTCATCAGTGATTGTTTCTTGATCATAATCAGGAGCAGCAGGTACCATGGAGGCTTCTATTTTAGCTAATAGTCTCTCTGCTCTAAGCTTTTTGGCCTGGGCCTGTTTGCATATTCAAGCATTCAATAAATATCAATAAACCAAACAAATTGTTTACCCGGAGCAGATACAAATATGGAAAAGTTTATATCATACAACAACTAACTAGAAGAACTAAACAAGAAACTGGTAACTTTCAAAGATAAATAGCAAAATTGAACACCAAAAGAAGCTTATACAGCAAAAGAAGCTTGAAAATGACAACAAAAACTAATGAATAGTCAAAATTAGACATTCTTTTCGGCATAGATTTATACTTACAACAGCCAATTTATGTTTGATGCGTTTCACAAGTCTAGCATGCTTAACTTTCGAAGCTTCTTCTATCATATTTTCACGTTCTTCAGCAGATATCTCTTCCCCAGCGAGCTTGAGCTTCATAAAACCCAGCCAAAGTACCTGCCGGTGCTTGTCCTTTATCTTCACCTGATTGAGCTGGCTCAACTGCTCTGACCCGCACTTTCTCCTCAGCATCTTGAATCTGTTTTGCCAAGTCTTGTCTTTCTGCCAGAGCAGCAGCAACACTTGGTGGAAGGAAATCTTTACCGCGGCATATGACAATAAAATACTTGTTTCTAAGCAGCAAGACACCTCCAGTTAAGTTCTGCAAAATTGTTAGCATTATGAGCAGTATATTCTCATCTCTTTTGGAAGTGCAGCGTATAACTTAAATGATGAAGGATCCAAATAAACACATGAAAAATGTCAGACAGGCAGCAAACAGATCAATTTGAGATAATTTTAGTGGTCGATGCTAATATTATATCTTGGATAAAAGTTACAATGCTCCACTAGGATCTTTGCCAACAATTGAAAAAAAAGAAGCTAATAATTTACTTCTATTATGGGGATTGACTATCTTTATCCTTAAATTGGCAACAAAGTAGATACTTAAACTTGTTATTCGTATACCTTTAGTTTAGCTCCTCGGCCATGAGCTTGTTATTCATATTCTGAATACCTCGTTTTACAGCAATCTTTGCTGGCTTTTCTCCCAAAGTTTAATTATTGCAGCTGCCAATCCCTGGTGGTTTCTATTCCTCCCTAGAAGATATTTACATAGAAAAACTCTATAAACTATAAATTCACAAACAGACAATGTAAAGTAAGAGAGAGCAAGGAGAAAGGTGAACATACCCAAGGCAAAATGACAAGTGATTTAGCAATTTTTCGTAAATTTGTCATCTCTGCATTGGTAAGCCGTGGTCTCATTCCTGCAGGAAGAAGTCTAAAAGGCGTGTTATAACCAGGTATCTTTTGAGGAAGTAAATCAGCATCAACCGGAAGAACTCCTGTACCCCACCACTCAACAAACCGAGGTCCAAGACCATCTAGTAGGCTGTTATACTCAGCTTCCTCTTCAGTCATGCATTCACTACGTTCTGGCTTCACCGCAACTTTATCACAGTTTTCTGGAGTTGAACTTGTGCCCGTTTCACTTTCCCTTTCACTAGCGGAAGAAACATCCGGAATAAAAAGATCTTCTCCTTCTCGATCATTCAATTGGGATTTAGATGGACCTTCGTAGTTACTCCCACGATAGACCACCATAACACTTCCAGATCTCCATATAACTAAACCTCCTGTACGGCACTGATCATCAATACAAACCGTTAATATTATGTCGTAATAAACACTCGGAACTCTGGAAGTCAAAAACAGGACATAAGCTTAAAACAAGAAGCAAGGAGTTATAGAATTTGGCTACAAACATCCTAGTTATTTCAAAATCGACCAAAAAAAGGAAACAAAAACAATTAGATCTCCCACTCGGCATCAAATGCTAAAAGGCATGTTACTTTTGTGCCAAGCTCCTTATTTATGTCCAATTATCCATTTCAAATGAAAACTAATCTAAGACTAAGACATTAGAATTTTAGGTTTCTCTCATAATATCTAAATTTTCAGCACTTATTCACCAAGTAAAACCAGAAAATTGAATGATGTACCAACCACTCTAACCTACAACAATCAAAATCTTATATCACTTCCATGATAACATCATTCAATTTTCTTTTAGAAAACAAAAATCTTAGATATAAACATAAGCACAAGGCATGGACATGCATGCATTAAAAACAAAACCATTAATATATATATAATTTCAAAAGCCTAACATTTCCAGGACTTGAGCAACAATCTCATGAGCAGTCCGCATATCGACGGCCAGAAACTCATGAAACTTAAGCCCAACTAACTCTTCCTTCCTCCACTTATCATGAATTTTGTCCAAAACCGCCTTCGTAATCCCCGCCTTGGGCACATTGATTCTTTCCCTTAAATACGTCCCCATCCTCCTCATCCTCAATCGTCAGCTCAGCCAATGTCAGCGCCCTGAGTCTCCTCTTTTTTAAAACTCCCTCCTTCGCCACCTCCACTGCAGACTCCGCCTCCTCTCGCTCCCACGGCAGCAAATCTTCCTCCTTTTCCCTCTCTATCAGCCTCGTAGGCCGAACCCGTTCTCTCTGCAATAAATCAACTAATCTCTCTTCTCCTGTCACCGGCGTCATCGTCGTCGTCTTCTGATCCTAACCCAAGGTTCCGTAACCTGAGAACAATCCTGTCTACAGCGCTTCGACCTTTATCTTTATCGAAATACCGAGTTTTGACATCCGCCTCATTGTCACCGTCCGATTGGATGACTTTTTTTCTGAAGGGGAAGGCAAGGCCTGGAGGGAAAAATTGGCGCCACCGGCGTTAAGAGGCACGTAGAATAGGCGGTGGTACCACAGGTGAGAATGGCGGTTCGAGATGGAGCTCGGGTCGATTACGGACCGGAGAGAGAAGTGAAATGGATGGGAATGGAGACGAAAGGGAGTGGGGTTCTGAGGGGTAATTCCGTCAATTTTGCAGCAGTTAAAGCCATTGTTTTGCTTTCGTTATTGTGGAGTAGCTGCAATTGTTTTAGCTTTGATAGCTGCAGAGAGAGTTAGAGACTGGCAAAACTGGGGAAAAGTCAGTTTTTTTCCTGCTCGAAGAGATAAGATTCTATCTTGCTTTTAAAATAGATACTTTGGCAATGGATATGGCTCGTTTTGTTGCTGATTTTTTAAATTTTTTAAAATACTCCGTCAAAATCGAGATTCAAATCTATACAAAAAAAAAAAAAAAGTCAAATCTACGAAGCAGGGATGCGGGCAGCATCTAATATCGGAAGGTAAAGAATTGCTTCAACTTGGAGAAGCTATTCTGCTAAGAGAAGGCGAGGAGTTCAAAATCTCCTGACCAAGCTCTTTTATCTTGTTCAGTAGAAGCATCTGCTGAGTTTCGAGCTGTAACATGTATTCTTCTTGGCTCTTGCATATCTTGAAGAGTTTCGAGTTCGCTCAACGGAGCCGAAATCCCTTCAAGGTTGCTATCCTCGATTAAAGATTGAAGCTTGATCATCATTTGTACAAACCCACATTAAATCCTTCAATTTATAGGGCCATGGAAATCGACATAAACAACAAAGTTTTCCAATTCATTCACGAACAAGCCTCCCACTTAGAAGGCCTGCAAAATTTGCAGGCTAACAAGTTAGACGGCATCGAAGGCTAGAAGGATAATAATTAGAATTCGTAGTTGTTTTATATACTTATCGATTTAGAATAATCAAGATTCTTTCCTTCGTATTCCTCTTTCGATCAACTTAGAAACTAGCAACGAAACCTGTAAAAAACAGGGCAATAAATAGAAGGGATAACTATATTTTTGGTACCCACCTTTACCTATTTTCCTATTTTGGTACCCTACCTATTTTTTTGGCAAAATAGTACTTAACGTTACGTTTTGTTTTTATTTTGGTACCCCGCCGCTAAATTAATAGAAGGCTGATTAAAAGAGAAAATCACACGTGACATACTGTCACGTCATTTTCTCTCTTTTAGTCAGCATGCCACGTCAACTAAAACAATTAAAAAAGCACATGTAGCATGTTGCCACGTCATTTTCTCTCTCCTAATTAATTTTTTGTTAATTTTTTAACGACAAAGTATTAAAATTGAAAACGGGTAAAGGTAGATACTAAAAATACAGTTATCCCTAAATAAAATTGCTCACTAAGTAAAGCAAATATAAGAGCCCAGATTCGTCGGATTGCCAAAGAATAAGAGAAGATTCGAAGACTTCGATTGAGAAAATAGCTCCAGATATAGCCCCGACAGGTTATTTAAATATTGAATTTAGGGTGTATAAGTTTTAGGGTTTATACGTTAAACTTAAATCTCTAACCATGTTACTCTAAATCTAAACTTTAACCTCTAAATTCTAATAACAAACCCTAAATTTTAAACATATACACTTAAACCACTAAACTCAAAACCCTAAACCGGTCCCTAAATCCTAAAATTAAGGTACTTGTGAAAAAATTTCGTTTCTATTGTTAGTTCATGTGATATTTTCTCATATTATTTGGTAATTATTCCATGCACAAGACCCATAAACCCTAAATAATATATTGAATTTAGGCTTTATAGGTTTTAAGGTTAAAATTTAGGGTTTATAGGTTAAAACCAAAATCCCTAACCATATTACCCTAAATCTAAACCATAAATGCTAACCATACACCCTAAATTCTAAACTCATACACTTAAACTACTAAGTTATAAAACCTAAATCATGTCCCTAAACCTTAAAATTAAGGCACTTGTAAAAAAATTTCGTTTTCACTGTCAGTGCGCGTGAAATATTTTCCCATATTAAATATAAAATTGTATTTAATAAATTACTATTAAATAATATTAAATTATTTTAATTATAGAATCTATAAATAATGAGTCCAAATTTATTAATTTTTTAAAATTAGAAACAATTTGATTAAATGCACACATATACAGGACTAAATATGTATTATGTCATTTTTGCTTAACAACCATGTCACCACACTCAACGTCCATTAGTATTCAGTGACCATTTTATAATAAAATCAGTAATTTTATAATAAAATCAGTAATTTAATGATTATTTTATAACTTTTGAAAGTTTAATGATAAAAAAAAAATTTGGAACATAGTTCAATTACCATTTATGAACTTTACCCAAAATAAAAATGAGTGTTCTTATTATAGGAGAAATTTGATATAATTTATTCGACCCATTCAACTTGTGAAAAACATTATATATACATATATTTTGAACATACACAACAAGAATATATTGTCACGTCTAGGAAGAGTCGGGGACAATAATTCACATCAAAAAGGAAAAGTGAAATCTTGAGATATATAAACGGTGGCGTTGTACATCCTATCATACATGTCTTCTAGGGAAAGGTAATGACCTTATGACATATAGTATTAGAGCGGCCTTTTGACTGTCCGATTTCACATTGAGCGCCCGTGAATAGGGTAGACGTGGTGAACAACCACAATAATAGCCCATAACGAGTGCAGTTAACTTGTGACGAGTGCGTCACAAAATTAAAATGTACATCCCATTAAACATGTCTTTCGAAGAAAGAGTAATAGCACCGCAACAATATATAGACATACAAATGTCAATGAAACTATTTATATATCTTTCAAATAATGTCTTAATAACTCTTTATTCTCATGATCTATATTCTACTTAATCAACATGAAATAGGAAGGTAACTTTTATCACTAAAAGCTATTTTGTCACTTGGAAATAAATTGATATTTAACCAAAATTCTAATAAAATTCAGCTAAATTTAACAATTGATGAATGAAAAAACATTTAGTTTCCTTGCATAACAGAAAGAAAACACATTGAAATACAGCTTAAATCATCATGTTTTTCATGAATTTCAAATTCAGAGAACAAGTAAAAAAAAGTATTTTCTCCATCACACACAATATACTAAGACATGAAGAATTCAATTTAAAATTTTTCAAAGGTGAAAATAAAATTTTCAACATGAGTATGTAACATATCATCAACAATAGTATTTAGCACATTGGTAAAAGTAGTATCATCAAAAGTTTCAGATTAAAAAAACAAGTCAAGGAAATAAGCATTTTCTCCATCACACACACTATACTAAAATATATGGAGAGTCCAATTTAAAATTTTCTAAAAGTATAAATAAAATTTTCAACAGAAGTATAAAACATATCATCAAAAGGAGTAGTATACACCATATTAGTAGAAGCAGTATCATCAGAATAAGTTTTCAACCTATCACCAGCAAGTATATTAGATTGCAGCTTGTATAGCCCTCCAATTCAATTCCTCACAATGTAAATCTAAAAATAGAAGTAGGTTTTTTAATAACATGTAACAATTTATTTTCATAACTCTTGAAATGGAAAGAGATGATCCATTAGCAATTAATACCTTACTTGTACCTTGATATACATTAGAATGATTGTTTCAGCATCTAATGTAAGAGGTGAGTAGTAGTCCAAGACAGGATACCATGTTGCATCTCCATACCCAGATGAAATGAATTCTTTGCACACAACAATACCCTGACTAAAATCTTCTGCGAAATTTTTATTGTAATACCCAGATAAAATGAATTATTTGGACACAACAGTAGCCTGAGCAAAATTTTCATTGTAATACCTTTGCTCATCGCAGAGAATTTGTTCAACAGATTTTGTAACAAACTAAAGTGAAATGTTGTTGTTTATCTTAGTCTTTAATTTATGTTAATTACTTTTAATGAAACGAGATGTTTTGTGCCACCTTTGTAAGTAGCTGAACGTTGTCGTTTCGCTAAAATAGATTAAAGGGTTGTTGTTGCCGCAAGGAAAGATATTGAATACATGGAATATTATTTTGTCTTCCCCAAAATTTTATGTTTTGCTTCTTCCTTAAACAATTCTTCTTCTTCTTTAATTTGAACTGTTACAAAAGTATTAGAGGCATCGATCCCGATTATGGATGAAGGTTAACGGTCATTTTTATCAGTATCGTGAGGATTTAAATTCTCTGTTCGACAGTTCTTTCAGCAATCGAACCCTTTTGGTTACAATTTATCATGTGATTTGGCTTATTATTCAAGAAGCGCTATATCAAGTTTTTTCACTTTATGAGTGTAAAAAAGATTGTTCGTTTCAGAGGTTGGTTGGTGTTCAATTCTTGGTCCAATATCAAGATTATGGTGTTATCTCGACTAAAAATTTTCTTTAGGATCGTAATATATAACAGATGTTGTCAGCTTGACATTCAGATTTGAAATCGTGCGGAAGTAAGTGATTTTATTGATGTGAAACGTGAAAATGGGTTGGAAGGCTCGGGTGACTTGAAGGTATTTGATAAAATGAGTGTGAGAGAAAATGAAGTTAAAAGAGGGTGAAAATATTGATGTGAAGTGTGGTAGTTTCAAAACTTCCTAATTTAAAATAGTTCTATTAAATCTAATTTTTTATATCTATCAATTTAATTATTTGTACGATACTATCAAATCAAGAGAGTCTATCGGGTCAAAGCAACAGTTGTATATTTATATTCTACCATAAAGTAACAAAGTATTGTTAAATTTTTATTATACCAAGAGGTAATATAATATTTTTGAGAAAAGAACAAAGAATAAATTGATAAAAAAAAAATTAAAGGTTAGATCGTGTGATTTTAGCTAAAAAAACTTAGATCATATCAGTTCTGTTCATTTTGATTTAGAAATTTATGTTTGAAGCCGGTTCAAAGTTGGACGAGTTCAGGTTATTGGTTTTTTATTTATTGACATGAGTTGGGTCTGTATGAGGTCAGTTACTCTGTCTTATACATGAGAAATGGATTCATACTTATGCAGAATAGAAGAATTTAATGATTCGTTACAAGCAAGATGGTTGGACGTTTTGTCCTAATTGAGTCCCAAGGACTCGTATTAGTGGCGGAATCACATAGATTAGAGGATCAATTCACCCATTTAATTTGTTGTGATATGAAATATGTAAAAAGTTAAATGATGTTTTTAAAGAGTTAATGTATTATTTTTTATGAAAATATTAGAATTGATCTCACTTAATTTATTTGAGCATGAGATCAACAATATTTATATTATAATAGTATGAGAATTCTTATACTCAAAAATCTAGTCTGATCCTACTATATAATAACCAGGACTCCGCCTGTATTTAGGTTGGTAAATTTATTAAAATTGAGAAGAAAGCACCGATAGAATTAAGAAGGTTGACCGGTAAAATTTATAGAAAGAAGTAATATGATGAGGTTTGGTTAGAATAAATGTGACAAAATATTTAAAATAAAAATATAAACATACTAATCATTATTGACGTAAGAAAATAGATTAAAACATCGATAATTCTTTTAAGAGGTTATGGGAAAATAAATTAAAAAATTAATTATAAACTCATGGAATGAAGCGAAATAAATTTAATATACTAATAACATCGTATTAAAATTATTTTCGAAAACTACAAAAAAAACTATGATAAGTGAGTAAGCTCGTATTAATAACGTATCGTAAATAAAGTAAAAAAATAATAAAAACAAGAGACATGAGAGATAGAAAAAACCTGATAATAAAGTTTATTAAATGAATATCCTCATAAAGTGAGTAAGATCATGTCGATAAGATGTTATAAATAAAATAAAATAAAATTAAGAACAATATCCTCTCTAAATTCTATAATAATATGTATGAGAGAAAAACCCTAAATTCAATAGATATAAAAGCTAAATAATAAAATATATTAAAATCGTAATTGATAAACGAATATCTCATAAATAAATATACATAACGTCTACATATATATCATAAGTACATATTTAATTTTTTATTTATAATATTAACATGTTATATTTTTCTATTATATTTATGGTATCCTTATTTGAAGAAAAAGGGAAAAGAGTATTTAATTGATTTATTAGAGTTATTTAGGGACACGATTTTCAAGGACTATTAAACCTTTTAATAAACATATTTAAAATTACAAACATTCAATAATAAAGAAGCTCTTTTTCGCAATGAATTTTGTTGCTGACTTTTTAAAGTTTCTAAAATACTCGTTAAAATTGAGTTTCGAATCTATACAAAAAGAAAAACAGTTGAATATTTTTCATCACTATATCAACATTTTTTCAATAATACAAATTCAGTGCTTATAAATTCAAGAGATAGAAACTCAGAATACATGACCTTATGTACCATTCGTATTTGAATAGCCATTATGCAATCCTAAAAGCAATACAAGTAGTATCAATCAGCCAAATCTATGAAACAGTGATGCCTATTCCATGATGATTATTATGCCGCATGTGATGTACATGATCTTTTGTCCGTAAGCATTTCCGGGTAAGCGAAACTGTATCGGTAGAACGATAATGTTAACGTGTAATATCGGAAGGTAAAGAATTGCTTCAACTTTGAGAAGATATTCTGCTTAGAGAAGGCGATGAGTTTAAAATCTCCTGACCAAGCTCCTTTATCTTGTCCAGTAGAAGCATCTGCTCTGTTTCGAGCTGTACCATGTTTTCTTCTTGCATATCTTGAAGAGTTTCGAGTTCACTCAACGGAGCAGAAATCCCTTCGAGGTTGCTATCCTCGATTAAAGATTGAAGCTTGATCATCATTTGTTTCATCTGTACAAACCCACATTAAACAAAATGTCAGAGTTCGACATCCTTCGATTGTATAGGGCCATGGAAATCGACATAAACATGTTTTCACCTGGCTTGATATTTGATGAGCTTTCGTTAAGGATGAGTCCACGCTCGGTCTTTTCTCTAGTTCCGGAACTTTTCTCATAACCTGAACATGAATCTCTCCCCTTTTGACCCCTTGAAGCGGTATCCACTTATCGGCCATCTCATTTGGAGGCAGTCTCTGATATTCTACAACACAATCACCTATGCTCGATGTCGGTAGCAAAGCGTTGTGGTCTTTGACGTGCAACAATATAGGACTGCCATCATCCGGGAATTCCAACGTTTGATGCCACTTGGGGTTCAGCGTTTTGTATATAACCTGAAGGGCAATCCATGGAACCGTTAAAAACTATTGAAGCATAGAAAATAAAATAAACATGCATCATTGATTCAAGTCTCTTTAACTGGAGCCAAAAGTGTAATACAACTATTTCAAAAATCAGGTTGTCTGGATACCTTTGTTCGTCTCTTCAAGTTTCCATATTTTACCCTCACACACGGATCACTTGTCCCTCTTAGATCGGCAGCTACTAGGTCTCTTGCTTCGATAAGCACAAGTTCGACCCAACCATTGCCGTGATACGCAGAACCCTTGTGGAAAAATGAAACATGTATCAGCATAGATGCACTTGAGATACAAGATCATCGACTAGTATGCATAAAAAGTTACCCTCGATCCTTCATAGTCATCAATCCGAACTGCTTCTATCTGGATCCTTAGTTCTCCGGAATTCACTTTTTCAAGAGGGATCCAAACAACCCTTGGTGACCCTTCTACCAATCCCTCGAGACTTATACGAGCACTCCCAATGCTGCCATCTCCAAAGACCTCTTCAGTGTAGCATTTTATCTTCAGATGTTCACCATCTCCTATTTCTTCAAACTCAAACTTATGGTTCCAAGTCGGATTAAAAGAATGTGCCGTCCTCGTTTTCTGAAGAACCTGAAAAAGAATTCATACATAGATAGCTGGTTAGCATAATGAATTCTAGCGCGACAATCTGTAATATCAGACTAGCAGCCAAGGCTTCATCATACCTTTCCGTATTGCAATTTAACATATGGGTTACACTTTCCGCTTTTGTCTTTAGCAATAAGATCCTTCCCTTCCACGACAGTTACACTAATTCTCCTTCCGGTTCTTGAAAGGAAATTCGATGACCCACTCAGCGATGGTTGTGAGCTAATACGTAAGTTGTTGAAGCTAAGAGAACCGTCAGAAAATTGCCATTCTTTTACCACAAGCTTCACTGCCAACTGTTAAATTATATAGATAAGATAACAAGTTTAGTCCGTGCGCATAAAATTCAATATTTAAATTGTGTACTAAAGAAAGGCACACACATCGTACCTCCCCTGCATTGACCCCTTCAAATGGAAGAACCATTTCAACGTCTTTGCCGCAAAATTCAGAATGCTTGGCTATTACACCTGAGTCTGGCCGCCCTATTGCCCAAAACATTGTGGAGTCATCTGTAACATATTTCATCTGCTCAAAGGACACGAAAATGGGAAATCAACTTTCCGGTGCCATTAAAGAAGATGATAATGAAGAATATCTTGAAAAGAGAAGGTTGTCTGATGAATATATATTATGATCAATACTCAATAGCCTGTTACTCTATATATAAACCTTTTATTAAAATGGAATTATGCAACTAACCTACTTATGTAAAAGATAACATATAAAAGAAAAGCAGGTATCCGACATCTTTAATGGTAAGTAAATTTTATTTCCCAGAGCTGTCCCGAGGTCCAGAATATATTGCATGCATTTCTTTCACACCGTATAGAAACCACCTAAAGTCATACATCAATCTTTGGCTTTGAAAATTTTGATAAAATAAGCATCAACTTTACAGTACCTTAATCTCACAACTTGCTAGATAGCTGCGCGTTGTAGCGATGTCCCATCGCTAAAAAAGAGTTTTTATTTTTTATTACTTTATTTTAAAAATCATGTCTTTCATGAAGGGTTTTATAAAATCCGTGTTTTATTTAAAAATGAAGTAACCACCGGTCACTCAAGGTGGACCGGAGATTTCAAAATATCGAGTTCGGGAGTCGGTTACAGATGAGGAAGGATTAGCACCCCCACACCGCCCAAAATTGGTACTTTAATAATTACCGCTTTATTAATATTAGACTTTCCGGATTAAAGTGACAATTAAATTAAAATCTGGTTATATGTGCGAGTAAATTTTAAAGGCCCCGTTATTCGAGAGTAAACGCCCAACCACTATCACTACGCCTGATACTGGCCCCGTTTACGCTCGAATAAAAGGGCACCGCATTGACAAAATATATGTCCGTTATGCAAACTTAAAAAAACATGGCAAATATAAATAAATACTAACATAATAAAATACTAATATAACATAAATAAAATACTAATATAAAACATACATACATAACTATTAATTTAACACATAAATAAAAACAAATCTAACATAAATAAAATACTAATCTAAAACATACATACATAAATATTAATCTAACTCATAAATAAAAACAGATCTAACATAAATAAAATATTAATCTAAAACATACATACATAAATATTAATCTAACTCATAAATAAAAACAAATCTAACATAAATAAAATATTAATATAAAACATAAATTTAAAATATAATAAATACTAATCTAAGACATAAATAAACATACAAACTAAAAACACAATTTTAAATTAACTATTTCATTAAATCATAAAAATTACAACATAAATAAAAAAAGAAAGAAAATATACCTAACTAGGAGTTCGAATGACGAACCCCGACTGAACCCCACCGAAATCTAGCACGACCTTTCCAAAAAATTAACTAGATCAGATCCAAAATAGGATCCCGATCGAACCGGTTAAGACCGAGGACACTTCCCGATCGAACCGGTTAAGACCGAGGACACTTACCCGGGAGCCAAGCTCTCTTATTTGGGCAAAGCCAGGCCGGCTCATTCTTCTCAATTCCCCCCCCCCATGCCTTTATATATACAATTGGGGTTGATTTTTAAATTTTTTATATTAATAATAATATTATTACAACAATACTAAAAATACTAAAAACCCGGACAAAATGAGTGATTACACACGTCACACTGCCCGGTGTATGCTCGTAGAGATGGAATCGAACAATTCCCGTATTATCATGTAAAACCATGTTAAACGTTGAATCCCATTGAGGATTGGAGCCTGGCCTCACACTCGTTCTTCTGGTTAGCTCTCCTAACTCAACTTCGACAAATGTCTGGATAACTTTATCATCAATGTGCTCTCGTAAACCATCTACACCGGAACTCAGTCTTGTTTGCTTTCTCAAGGGGCTTCCTCTCAAGCTACTCCTAGAAAGTTTAGTTGCGGAAAGGACCGTCACATAAACAATACCACCAACAGCCTGCTTCCTTAAATCTACGGCCGGTAAAGAGAAACATTGACGGCGAGGTTCGACCATTGTCTTAGCTAAGGTATCAGTCAAAAGTTTAACCTGCATTACCACAAATATAAAAATAAAGATTAGCCCAATACTTGAAAGTAAGAGCTAAAATTATTGAGATGACATGTTGGATTTCCAAGTTATTCCTCGCTTGCAGGAAAAAGCGAAAACAAAGAGAAAAGTAAGAAACGTACCAACCAAGAAGACACACCCAGCAGCTCTGTTGCAGGAAGTGATTGGCTTTCTCCACTGCCGAAGGCAACTGTTATCCTAACTTCAGGAGTGGATATAAACGAGTACAAAATTGCTTTCCCATCCAGAATCGGCATCAAGAGAAACTGCAGTATGTAAGGTAAATATCAATATATCATAATTAATAAAGCAAAAGCACTAGTCGATTCTCCACATTCAAAGACTTATAAAAGTACATTTACAAACAGATAGGACTTCATTGTCCAATACAAAGAAAAGAAAGAAAGGGTACATGGCAGAAGCTTTTCAACATACATCACCCTTGATGTGAAGGCTATTTATAACAATCTTTGCAGTTCCGAAGAATGGCTTGGCCACCTTGGCAAGCAACATAATGCTGAGGTCAGTTGTGTCCCAATCAAAACCCAAATGCATAACTCGCTGTCAAAACGAACAGTTGCTTTGTGAAGATCTCAAATATATTTCATTGATCAGACAACAGAAAATAAACCATTAGACAAAGACCAGACTATTACAAGAAAGAAAGAAAAAATTACAAATAAGACAAGATTTAGTATCCAAATGAGTCCGTACGGCTTAAGAAATGCCACACTGAAATATTTCCTTGTCCTTCTGTAAAGCTTAGATAAACCTAGTACAATTTTTTAAAATTTTCTCAAAAGAGAACTTGAACACCGATTGTCATATTCTTAGCCTTGACAAACTATTCAGAATCAAATTCCACTTCCTTAACCTCCACTGACTATCAGACTATCTATGAGTAAATCTCACTTTGTTTTTCTTGCCTTAACATTTATTAACTTGACCAAACTGCCTTTTCATATTAACCCCTTTTATTTCTTCATACTGCATAGAAGTGAAAAGGAAAGGAAAACAACCTCGAATAATAAGTTGTAATGAAAAAAACCAGAATCCAAACCTGATCACCAACAGCGAGTCCCATGAAGACCCAACCAAGGCAGAGATGAACCTAGTGAAAACTCCAGCAATTCTACTCTTTCCTACATGAATAATAGTCTCACTGGTGAACATGTATCTAAAGATTAACATCAATCAAAAGGCTCTAACTGTTAATTTGAACTTTTTCTTGAAAACTAAATGCAAAGCATATCACTTACAATAAGTCTTGATTTGTGACGTTTCAAGCGTTTCTGCATGCAAGAAGATTCACTTAGTCATTTGATTGTAATAAATAAGAAGTTAAAGAACATGTATATTATCTCAAAGCAGCACAACTGAATATTTCTTCAAATATAGTATGCATTACAATGAAGTTGATATTTCATTAAAAGCCAAAGAACCACCAAATATTGCAATAAGATACGGAAAAGGGCTACTATGATGCTGGCTCCGGCAACATGAGATGGGATGGAAAATCTTATTTTGCTCATCGTTCTGCTCCCCTTCCGAGTGGAGAATAGATGGTAGAAAGATCAATAAACGAATATTCAACTTGTCTATCAATAGAACCATTGACAGCAGATACTTGGATGCAAACTTGAGCATTTTCCAAAGTTCACATAAACAAACATATATATATTTGTAGATGTGGGTGTGTCATCAAACCAGGCAATGCAATGCCCAGTATGTTAATCTAGAAGAAATTGCCATTCAAAGGTCCCACAAGTTTTCAACTAGATAAAATGGCTAAAATTGAAACTTGTAATAAGACTAAATTCATGAAGTTTTCTCTAAGATCCCACAATCCTTACCTCAACAACGGATTGGAACCTTAATGAAAACTTTGGATTCATGTAGTTGGGCCAAATCTCCATTAAAAGCTTGTTTAGCCACTCACAGTGCTCCAATGGTGTTATTGGCTGTTTAAAAGTGTCAAATGATTGATCATGATAAAACTCGCATATCTTAGAAGTAGAAAGTCAAAGAAAAAGTAGGTACCAAAGTCCTTAGTGTAACTCGCTTCCACATCTTATTCAAGTCTTCAACAGCTATTCGATGTTGATAATTACCATACTGCAATGGAGGAGAAATACCTTAATGTCATCATAATAAAATTTTAAAATTAATTGCTGTAACACCCTCAGCTAAAGGATGAAGGGTAAAGCTACTTTCTTTCAAACATTTAGATATCAAAAAATAGTTTTGTAATTGAAAATCTAGCTATTCTTATCAAATTAAGGCCGGCGTGAAGAAAAGAAAAACATGACAAGGATGAACCTCGAGAACAATTAAAGTGCTTAGGATCAGAGAAACATAGACTACTTACAGCATTACCTAGGAATCCAATTTTTGACACAAGAAATCTACACCTTGGAGGCAAAAGGAAATAGTAATGAAAAGAGAATGGTTGAGGAACTATCCTAATAAAGAGGGAAAACAGCAATTGAACCTACATGGTCATTATATCTTTTAATCCAACCCTCAGAGCTAGCTGAATCTCAAAGCACCTATTAGCTACAAGGCCTACCTAGCTAGCTCAAAATCAAACTAAAAGACGGATATGCATACGATTTAATTCAATATAGCCAGTTTACCTTTCAAAAATGAACTTCATTTGTCCTCGTCTTAAAGTAACAATGATATTTGACATGGTAAAGGAATCAATAGTAATTGTGGGGTCTCAAGTGCCAGAATCATGTAAGACTATGTTACTTCAACTAAGAACCATTGGCTAGCTTTTTGAGAACAAATCAAAATCAAGTTGCAAATATTGAGCCAAATAGAAAGTAATTATCTGAACACTGAAAACAAAAAAGCCAGCAGGTCACAGGGGGTACTTAAAATCCAATAGTATCACCTGATCAACTGAATCTATACATGTTTTATCAAAAAAATGAAAAACTAATGTATGTATAAGCCTATTTACAGTTTTGGACCTAAAATGAAGCAACAGTATGAATAAGGAATATTAAAGTAGTTCTAATAACATATAAGCTCTCCTCTCAGAGCATTTGAATAGCAGATAGAAAATCTAAAATGGGAAAAAGAAACAGAGATTCCAATCAGTGACTTAACGAGCTTGTAATGAAAAGACAAAGTACAGAATCATTCCCTAAACAATCTCCTATGTGTACATTAAAGCTGTTTCATAAACACAAGCATAAAACACAGCGAAAAGTCAGGAACTTGCCTGGATAGTTGCCCAAACAGCAAGAACAAGAGGAACCCAATTGGACAAAGAGAAAATCCATTTCTCCAAAGCCCAGAAGATCAAAAGCAAAAGGATCAAAAAAGGAAGATAAGGCTTCTTCTCCACCATGACATTGTTGAAAAAGTCCACAACCCCATCAACATTCATCAAGCTTCTTTTTTTTCTTCTACCCATTTCAGCTAACACCAACAAGATTAATAATCTTCAAATCTTCCTCCTCCAAAGAACAAAAAACTGTTATTTACCTTCAAAATCCAAACTTTTCAACATCTCCCCACCATAGAAAAGAAGCCAAAAGGACAGATAAAAGGGTTGTTGTAATAATATTCAGATGACTTGAATCATATTGGAAAATTCAAAAAAAGAAGGCAAAGAAACAAATCCAAAGAGACCAACTTTGGGTCTCCATTTTTTGAGTAAGAGAATTAAGAGGCAGAGAAGGCAGGAAAGGTCAAAGTCAAATGCTAAAAGAACTGTGTTGGCTAAACTAAACTATAAATATTATTGTTGTCTTTTCTGGGTCATTAATAATTAATATAATTTCGTTGAGATGCGAGAAAATAATAGTAGTTAAAAAGACGGGTAGATCTGCTGTATGGTATGTTAAAATACTGTTAATATACGGTGTGATATTTTTTTATTCTGTTATCAATCTAAAATGTTATATATATTGGTAACAATTTTAGTTACAACTTAAATTGTTAGGTTTAGGTTTTTAAACTAAAATGTTATATATATTGACAACATTTTAGGTTAAAACTTAAATTGATAACATTTTAGGTTGAAACTTAAATTGATAACATTTTAGGTTGAAACTTAAAATTTTATTAAATTGTTATGATTTTTTGTAATATTTTAGGTTTAGGTTTCAAAACTAAAATGTTATATGTATTGATAACATTTTAGGTTGAAACCTAAATTGGTAACATTTTAGGTTACAACTCAAATTGTCATGATTTTGTATAACATTTTAGGTTGAAACTTCAAATTTTACTCACTTCAACCTAAATTGTTATATGAGATTTGATCGTCCAAGAATAAAAAAATTCACGATAAGTATCGAAATTTTGCTTTAAGTTTTACTGAAAATCAAGAATTCTAGCTTAAAAGCAATATTACAATTTTCATCAATTACCAAATTTTGGGTTTCAATTGTTAAAATCAAGTTTAGATTACTCATATACTCTAAAAAATATTCATTACCTAATACAAAATCTTAGTTTTAGGTGAATTAACAAAACCATCATTAAAAAGTTAAAAAAAAAACTTGAACATAAGCTATTTCTTTTATCAATTCCCTAATTTCGAGTTTAATTTGTTGAAATCAAGTTTAGATTACTTGTATATTCTAAAAAATTTACATTACCCAATAGAAAATTTTAGCTTTGGTTAGGAATTAACAAAATCACCATTAAAAAGTTAAAAAACTAGAAAATAAGTTATTTCTTTAAATACCTATTTCTTGGTTTAATTTGTTAAAATTAAGTTTAGATTACTCATATACTTTAAGAAATCTTCTTTACCCAGTAAATTTTTTTAGCTTTAATTCTGAATTAACAAAATCACCGCTAAAGAGTTAAAAAACTTGAAACTCGGCTAGACTCCGACCTAAATATTAGGTAATATTTTAGGTTGCAACTGAAAGTTTCAAAACTTACAAAAAATTGTCATTCCAACATAAAATGTTATGCGTATTGGTTACATTTTAGGTTTTTAGACAAGTATCGAAACTTAGTCGGAAGTTCAAAAACTCATAAAAAAATTGTGTCATTCTAACCTAAAATGTTATACATACTAGTCACATTTTAGGTTTCACAAGTATAGAAACTTAGTCTAAAGTTTCGAAACTTACAAAATTATATCATTCAAACCTAAAGTGTTAGCCATAGTAGTTACATTTTAAGTTTCAACTTAAAATGTTATATCTTTTGGTAACATTTTAAGTTGCAACCATAAATATTATCTAAGTTTCTAATTTTTAGGTTGCAACTTAAAATGTTACATTTTATGGTAAATTTTCATACTTGTTAGTAAGTTTCGAAACTTACCATGTCAACTTAAAATGCTATATTTTTTTGTAACATTTAGGTTGGTGGGTACATATCATAGTAAGTTTCGATGCTTGTTACTAAGTTTCTAAACTTATCATGTCAACCTAAAATGTTATATATTTTAATAACATTTAGATTTGTAGGTAACATTTTAAGTTCCGTGTTTTCTAAATTTTAAGTTACAACCGAAAATTGTACATATTATGGTAAGTTTCCATACTTGTTAGTAAGTTTCGAAACTTACCATGTCAACTTAAAATGCTATATTTTTTTGGTAACATTTAGGTTGGTGGGTACATATTATAGTAAGTTTCGATGCTTGTTACTAAGTTTCTAAACTTACCATTTCAACCTAAAATGTTATATCTTTTAGTAACATTTAGATTTGTAGGTAACATTTTAAGTTCCGTGTTTTCTAAATTTTAGGTTGCAACCGAAAATTGTACATATTATGGTAAGTTTCCATATTTGTTAGTAAGTTTCGAAACTTACCATGTCAACTTAAAATGTTATATCTTTTAGTAATATTTAAGTTGGTGGGCACATATTATAATAAGTTTCGATACTTATTAGTAAGTTTCTAAACTTATCATATCAACTTAAAATGTTATATCTTTTGGTAATATTTAGGTTGGTGGGCAACATTTTAAGTTCTGTGTTTTTTAACTTATTTGGCTACACACACTTCCGATTACACATTTTTTTATCTAACGGTAAAAATTAATTTTTTTTTAAAGAAGATGCTCATCCAACGATTGTAAGAACCCATCGTTTATTAGCCACATACTAACTAGTCATTCTTTTTTATGAACAATATACCGGCCGAGATTTATTAGAAATTAAAATAGAAAAACAGTTCAAAAAGAAATATAATTGTAGCATAAAAATAAAAACACACAATAAATCTAAATTGGAAAAAAACTAGAAAACGAACATCAAACCAACAAAACACCTCCAGTGGGCTGCAAATCAGTGATAAAGATGAAACACCGAAGAAATTAAAAGCAGAAAACAAGACTTATTGTCTCTATCCACCTACACGCTTCATGCTTGAAGTAGAGTGGTGTGCAAAACCATCAATCTTGGAGGTTGCTTTGTAAACAGATCTGACTGCATCGGCAAACGAACCATAAAAGGGGATGAATCTACTAAAGATCACCGACAATCCACAAATCATAACCAATACGTCATGAAAAACGTATCCATGAACGGAGATCTACCACAACGGTAGACAAATGTGTCATAAAGTAAAAGCGTGCCACAAAACAGATAAAACTAAAAAAACACCAAAATATAAAAGAAAACAAAAACTTGATATAAAAAATAAGCGAAAAAGAATATCGACGGCGGCGACAGCACTAAAACTAACACCACCGCCAATGAATCAAGACTAATTTGTTATTTTTTAGACTCTCTTAAAAAAACGTTTTAATTACTGATTACCGTATTTAGAATGCGGATTAGATAATCCTTTCGTTACTACTTACTACTAATAATCAATTTAATAAATACTATTCAAAACCAATGGTTGAATAATTTACCGGGGCCTTGGAAGAAAATTAATTAATTGTTATACTCATACAGTACACACACGCATATATATATGGCTTAATATAATTTTGAGAAAATAACAAATATTACGGTGGAAATGTTTTATTTTTAATAAAATTTAGAAATTGTAGTTAGAATTTATGATTTAAGGTTAGATGTTATGGTTTAGATTTTAGGGTAATATATTAAGGATATAGGTTTTAACCTATAAACCCTAAATTGTAACCTTAAACTTTAAATTCAAACAATAATTCCTAAATTCTAAACACAAACCTAAACCCCTAAATTATAAAAACCAAATTAAATTTCTAACCCTTAAAAAAAGGGTGTTTGTGGAAACAAAATTTGAACTAGTTTAAATTTAAACAATGATCTCTAAATTGCTAACCCTAAGCTTTAAATTCAAACAATAATCCCTAAATTTTTAACCCCTAACTTATGAAATACTTTATCAGGGATGGACCTAGAGGGATGTGGCAGTCGCATCCTAAAAATTTGAAATTCATATATGATTTAGATTTTTTTGAAAAAGTTTTCTATGTATTTTTTGTTGAAAATTTATTTCCAGCTCTAAAATTTTATAAATTTACCATTCCTAAAATTTTATAGGTTCGCTCTTCTTAACATAAAATATCGCGTCCGTCCCTATACTTTATGTTATAAAGTTTTTTACGATAAAACTAATACATTAATTAGGGTATATTACTATTTTAATTTTTTGAACCATCACATAAAGTTCTATATATTATGTTAAAAATTAATTTATTTTAAAAATATAAATATCACGTTTTTACTCTTCTAAATAAATTGGGCATAGGTTACTAAACCATTCATTTTCTTATCTATACTGATGAATAGTTACTACTCGAATTAACCACTAATTAAATTATTTTTAATAAATTTAAAACATTAAATTTAATGTTGATAAATAGATTAAAATATTAGATTAAAAATAAGAAAAACAACTGAATATTAGTATAGGATAATTATTTGACATAGTATATTAGAATTTACACGGTCAAAAGTCTTTCTTAGTTATTTTTTTTATAGCTTTTTTAATTCCGTTCACGAAGTTAAACATATTTCATTATTTGTACACATGATAATAATTCATTTATTATATATTAATGGTTTCGTTAATTATATTTAAATGTATCACATCAATGTATAATTATCATACTATTTTTTATTATCTTAAATTATTACAAAGTATTAAGGGATAGTTTTACACTTATTCATTCCGTTGACTATAAATTTTTGGAATAAAATTAATTATGGCCCTTAACGTTCATTTTTTTCATTTTAAATTTTATTTTCTAATTAAATTTAACTCTTAATTTTTTAAAATAGTTATATTTGACCATCACCATCTCAAAAAGAATCGAATATAATTTACACATGATGTTCTAATGTGAGATCGGGGGGTTTGTGGGCTTTGTAAGGAATAAAAGAAGCTGGCCAGATGGGCCTCTCTGGCATCTAATGACCCATGTGCTTTGGATGGACCAGTGACCACTGTGGGTGAGATTGTATATTAATATATTTGTGAATTTAAATAATATATTAGATTTGGATATTAGAATTATTATTTGTTGTAATTAGACATAAATGATATTTATTATCTAAATGTATATTATTTATGCGGTCTCGGAGTCAGATAAATTTGGTTATAGATTATAAAATGAATAATATATTTTTTGAGGAGATTTGAAATTTGGTTATAGAACTTTAGTAAATTCATATATGTACAGATTTGATATTCAACGTATGATTCAACATTTAAATGTGTATTTATTTAAAATGAATGAGAAAACGTGTAAAAGAAAAGTAAGAACAATTTGTAAGAGGTTGATATCTTCAAGTAAGATATTTTTATACAATATCTAAATTATTTAAAATTTTCATCGCTCATAATAAATCAGAAAAGCAATATGCATTTAAGCATACTCAAATTCATATCCACTCATGTGTTGCAACAACAACGATGTTAATGAAGTTAAGACTCGATAATATGATATCCCACTAGTAGTCTATGTGTATCTCTTGGGGCGGAGTCAAGAATTTTAGTTTGAGGTGTCATAATTCAAAATTTTTATAAATATTTTTTAATTAGGTTGAAACAAACAACAAGTGTCAATTTTTCTTTTTAAGAGATCTCAATATTTATTTAAAGTTGTATTAATTTTATTTTTAAATATTAAACTTACAGGGGAAATTTTTTTCCTCCAAAAATCTTAGGTGTCATATGGCACCCATGTTTAATGGGAGGCTTCGTCCATGTGTACTTTATATAATTTTTAAATTTATTTTATATATATTTAATATTTTTATAGTTTTAAGTTATTTATTTGCATGTCATGTAAAATAAATAATGACATGTCAACATGAAATACATATGAATTATTGCATGGTTTGCTATTTAAATATCGTTAAATATTAATTTAATAATATTTTTGGCCCTCATTTTTTAAAAATATTATTATAAAACTTATATATTTTTTTATTCTTTTACTCTCAAACTTTTACTTTTTATCAAATTGAATCAACTAGTGAGAAAATATCGAATAAACTAAACTAACGTCAATTATTATTTTTATCAATGTTACTATTTTGAGATACTGAAGGTCAAATTAAATTAAAAAATAATTAGCATTTGAAAAGCGAAATAAATATTAATAGTAAATTCAGCGTGACCCTAAAGACGTCAAACCTATGTTAAGAGAGATCTTTCAACCAAAAAAAAAAAAACTATGTTAAGAGAGACCTTAAATCATAGGCACCGGCGTTAATCACGCGTGATCTCCTTCGCTGTCGTCACACATCAGAACTAGTTTTAATATTACCGTCACGTTTAATAATTAGCGGATAACCGACAGTTGATAGCAATATTAGTTGATAACTGATTTAATTAATGGATAGTTGATTTGATTAGTAAATTGTATTAACTGATTGTATTAAAGTGTTTAATAAAATTAACTGATAGCGGACAGTTGTTTGATTATTTAAAGAAGCAAAATGACGTATAAGGATATGATTATATTTGATACTTGTTTGAATAGTTTGTTAGTTGTCAATATTTTATATATTAATTAGATTATGAAAAATATTTTTTTAATATAACATTACTAATCATATTTGATAGATCTATATATTAATTTAGGGTAAACTACTCCAGTGATCACTGAATTATTTGGACGTACCTATTTTGATCACCGAACTATGCAACTCGTCAATCAGACTACCAAACTTATTAACTTGACCTATTTTGACCACTGTCGTTAAAAAACTAACGGATGGGTGACGTGACAGTTAACAAAAATTTGTAAAATTAAATATTTGGTCCTTGTTATTTACTTATTATATTAATTTTGTCTTAATTTTAATTTAATTAAATAAAACTAATTAGCCAATCAGATGATAATACGTGTCATCGCCCAATTGGATAAATTTACTCAAATTTAAATTTATCTTTATTTAATATTTAATACATCCCCCTCCAATTAGGTGGTGACACGTGTTACCACCTGATTAAAGGAAAATTGAAGAGGGATGATGAGTTTGGCGTGTTTTGAACTTGCAACCTCGAAGTTAGAAACCCCATGGCTTTACCACTGTTGTAACACCCCCGACCTGGATGTCACAGATTGGGCCTCAAGCCCAAATCAAAACCATTAAAAATCTGAAGCAACGTTTAGCCCAAACAAGTTATTTCTCAAAAGCATTTAAAGTTAACAGTTGAAAGTATAGATAAATCATTTAAATAGTTACAAAGGAGCTCCACTTTAATTTAAAACATTAAAATATATGATTTAATTAATACAATTTCCAAATAAGAAGTACATACTCAATCACGTAAGGTCCTATGAATACATAGCCCGCTAAACACAAATATCATACTCTTAAGGTCTCTACATGCTGGAATCCCAAACCGATAGTGCTCTTCAAACTCACGGTCCAACGATCAACCTACGCACGAAAATAACGATTTCCAGCATTGAGCTTACAAAGCCCAGTGGTACGCATCTACTCTACTATACTTCATGCTAATCATAAACATAAACATGCAAGCTAGCACGAGCAATAAGAATAGATAATTAAACAGGTGGCACTACCACTAGTCGCCTAAACACATGCTCTCAACATAGCAGTCATAATACATGACCCACGAGGCCCAACCATACTCTAGAGATCCTATCGGATCCCCCGAGCATAACACATAATGTCATCATTACAAACCTGGAGTGAGGCTCGATGTCACACAACCTTGGGAACGTACACTCATGCTCAGAATCTCACATCGAGCATCAATACTCGGAATCTCACATCGAGTATCATCACTCGAAGTCTCACATCGAGTGGAATGACTCAGAATCTCGCATCGAGCATCATCACTCGAAATATCACATCGAGTGGTCTTCATGTATTGCCACACTCTATCAATGGGTATCCGGATCCTAATAACCAACGGTGACTCAACCATACAAGTGTCCAAACTTGGCACGGCTCTACACATGATCCACTAAGGACCCTTATGGTTTACTACCGAACATTTATTGATTTATTACTCATTAGGCTTATACATAATTAATCTCATTCATTAGTTATATTAATCCATGTTATCACATTTATTCACGGTGTAGTTCCATTATTTATATCCATATCGATTTCCGTCCTTAACTTGCATTTATAGATTATTTAGCGTATTGAGTACCAGTACTCGAACACGAGTATCGATACGGTACCTTTGAGTATCGGTACTCACACACGTACCGTTACTAAAACTGCTTACTCGATCCTTAAAGCTTATGGAAGTCATTAAAGTTAGTTTACTAACGCATTTACTCAATTAACATTGCTTACCGACTTTATACTTATTTATTCGAATATAACCATCATTCATCTATTACACAGTTTTCATAACATCAAATCAATCTATTCGAACAAGCATACAAGACATCGCAATCATCAACAAATCAACAAATCATCAAATATCATGATTGTTTTTCAGCCTCTGAACATGATTGTGGCCTCCGTTTCTCGATTTGAGCTCTATAACCCCATCAACTGGAAAATCCAAAGCTTTCTCTCTCTCACCCTCCTTCGACGGTGACTCCGATGGTGGTACCGTTAAACTCGTTTTGACGAGATGAACACAATGGCGGTAGAGCTGTCGACATCGAACCACTAGATCTTCGTAGATCGAAAATTAAAATCTTCTCCTTCAACTTTTCTCTTATCTTCTCTCTCTCATCTACTTTTCACATTTTTCTCATTTTCTCTCTCTTCCATCATAACTCCCCCATCTTTTTTTCACCAACACTATTATTTAAAATTCAAAACCCTATTCTCCAAAATTAATGAGCCCTCTTAAAATCCCTTAACTTATCCTTCAAAGTAAAGGCTCAATGCCGGGCTCGAGACTCGATTCACTAATTCGGATTTCAGGTCGTTACAACTGCTCCAACCTATCTTTAGTGAAATAAATTACACCATTTAATATATATCTTATAATATTATAAATGCTAGAAAATAAAGAAGTAAAAATTGTTGAAAGGTGACTCGAACTTAGATCACTTGAGATGTGTAAAATCACACAAACCACAAAATCAAATCAAATAATAAATTGAAAATGAAAACATTTTAAATATGTTTAAAGTAGTTAGTTAAACAAGATTTAAAATAAAAATAGATTTATGATTTTTTATTGTTAAATTAAATCAAATATTTAATATTCAATTTAATTTAAATATGAAAAAGAAAAAATATTAGAATATTTTAGATCGAATTTATTTTTTTTAAATCGAATATTTAATATTTTTCATATTTAAATTAAATCGAATATTTAATAACTACTTTAAATATTCAGTTTAATTTAAATATGAAAAATATTAAATATTTGATTTAAAAATATTCGATTTAAAATATTCTAATATTTTTCTTTTTCATATTTAAATTAAATCAAATATTTAATAACTACTTTAAATATTGAAAATTTTAATAACTACTTTAAATATTCAATTTAATTTAAATATGAAAAATATTAAATATTTAATTTAAAAAATATTTGATTTAAAAGAAAAGAAATTCAATTTAAAATATTTCAATATTTTTTTCACATTTAAATTAAATCGAATATTAAATATTTGATTTAATTTAAAAATAAAAAATCATAAACCTATTTTTATTTTAAATCTTGTTTTAATAACTACTTTAAACTTATTTTTAAAAAAATCATTTTTAATTCATTATTTGATTTGGTGGTTTGTGTGATTTTACACATCTCAAGTGATCTATGTTCGAGTCCCCTTTCAACAATTTTTACTTCTTTGTTCCCTAGCATTTACTGTATTATAAGATATATATTAAATGGTGCAGTTCATTTCACTAAAGATGAGTTGGAGCAGTGGTAAAGTCATGAGGTTTATGACTTGGAGATTGCAAGTTTAATCCATGCCAAACCCATCCTTCCCCTTCAATTTTCCTTTAATCAAGTGGTGACACGTGTTATTATCCGATTGGTTGATTAATTTTATTTAATTAAATTAAAATTAGGACTAAATTGATATAATAGGTAAATAACATAGACCAAATTGTAATTTTACAAATTTTCGTTAACTGCCACGTCACCCCTCTGTCACCTATATGTTAGTTTTTTTAACGATGGCGGTCAAAATAGGTCAATTTAATAAGTTTGGTGGTCTGATTGACGAGTTGCATAGTTCGGTGGTCAAAATATGTACGCCCAAATAGTTCGGTGGTCACTGGAGTAGTTTACCCATTAATTTTTTATTTATATAATTATTTTTAAAACAATTTAATTAATTATTAAATATAAATGTGCGAGAATAAAAAAGAAAAAAAACAAAAATATTAGTTTACAAATGTCACAATGTAAATACGTGAGTGTGAAGAATTAAAATAAAAAATGTTAAATTTAGGCTATTTAGTGATTTTTGATAATTGTTAAAGGTAAAAATATATTTGTAACTCTTACGTGAAAACTTCTAGTTTCAAAAGCTCATATTAGCAGTTTTTCAAAATTAGATGTTTTACCCAATCCGTTATTTACTAAACATCCAAATTATCATATTTGACTAGTTAAACCCTTAATATTAACTCAAACCTGTAATTTTAGCTCAAATCACTATTTACCAAACAATGCATATTTTAATTATTTTCAAATCATATTTGTATCCTATAATATATAATGTTTGAGTTTTTTTTATCACTAGTAAGTGCCGATATAACTTTATTTTAATAAAAAAAAATTCCGGTTAATTTTGAGATTTTATGTTGAATTCTCCTATGCTGGTTCAAATCTATTTAATTTATTGATCAATCAATTCAGATTAAGTATTATAAGAATTAACGATTCTTTTAATTTAATTTAATCTATTAATGATTAATTTAATTTAATTTAATTCAATTCATTCACAAAATTAAAATTTGAAATTTATTTTTTTAAACCTAGTCATTTTAATAGGTATAAGTTCGATACTGCAGCGACTTGCCGTTTTCGAGTGAAGTTCTTAGCTTTAAGTATCATGAGTGGTGCCTTACATTATACTCAATTTAGTCACCCTCGAAGTGATTCATGTCCATATCCATATGTCTTCGTCATAATAACTATGAAGGGCTTGGTTCATATACCATGAATTTCACTTATACATCATACAATAAATCACAACTGCTACATAGCAAAATGAATTCAATTTTTGCACGTAAATTAGAAAACCCTAATTGATCGTACCGTAATTGTTAAGATTCCGAGGTAGGTTATTAAAAATAACATCATTTATGGGTATAAACAAAATTCGACTCGAATAGTTAAAAAAATTTAGTAATTAATAGATGTTTTCAAATTCTAATCGAGATTTTCAACTATGTTTGATATATGTATACCGCATATAAAAATATGAAGAAAAATATATGTATATTGTATATGGTTATAGAAAATTATTTAAATTAAAATTAATTAGTATACAACATTATAAATATTTACAATTAAATTTGATATAAACTCAAACAACTCGATTCAAATTTCATAAAATTGACTCAAATTTTTTTAAATAAAGTTTAAGTTATAAAATAAAGCTCGTCAATTGGACTAAATAATTTTTCCTCAATTCAATCGAATAGTTACCCCTAATATTTTATCTTCGTTCAGACTTTAGAGCAATAAGCATCACATAGGAAATATATTTTGTATTATCCGGATTCGAGTGAGAGTGTATAATTGAAGTACTATGTCTCTGGTGCTGATGTAGTTATATTTTTAAATTTTTGAGAAAAATGAATACTCTGAACAGCCTAAAACACAACTTTTCTTAACTTGGTTTGTGTTTGGCAGGGCAGCCAAGAAAAAGAGAGAATGTCTGAACTTTGCTGTTGGCAAATTGCCAGGCTTTGCCTTGTATGTTATAGGCGTAAAAAACCAAAATGCCCGCTTAAGCAGGTTTTGAGTTTCAAATCTTGTGTATACAAAAAAAAAATCACCCACTAAAATTAAATTGAGACGCAGGTCAAACCAGATTAACAAGGAGGACAACAAAAAAAAACCAAAAATGCAGACTCTTTCGGCCAACACCAAATTCACCCACTTTTTCTTTCTATACCAGTAGCATCCAATACTTTGTTCAGTCAAGCACGTTTCATGCTCAGCATATTTGAAGCATCTAGTGATATAAATCCCAAAATAAAATGAAACCCCATTTCACCTAACAGCACTACATTTCGTTTTCAACTAGTAATCTTTCCTTTTTTTTTCTCCAGTAAAGGGGAGAAAATAGGGCATTTGCAGTGATTGGTTAACTGTGTAGGCATATTTTATTGATCTGTCATTTGAATTTGCAACTTCTTTTGAAAAAAAAAAACAAGTTGTTAATTAAGCACAGTAAATTAGGTGAAGCTTAGAAATTTATTAGCTTCTGTGTATAAGTATTGGCCTTGGCTATCCTATTACTTTAGATAGAAGAACATGTCATCTCTTAGAAAGAACAGTACAAGTTCCAGTACCGAAGATGAAGCTGAGCAGCTCAGGCGAGGACCTTGGACTCTAGAGGAGGATTCGGTTCTCATTCGTTATGTCGATCGTCACGGTGAAGGCCGGTGGAATTTGCTCGCGAAACATGCAGGTAACGGAACCAGTTTCATCCGACAAGGTTAAACTATATGACTTATTTTCATCTTTTTACCGTTTTGTTGGTTAGGCTTAAGGAGAACCGGCAAGAGTTGCAGGCTGAGATGGCTGAATTATCTGAAACCGGATGTTAAGCGTGGAAACCTTACACCACAAGAACAGTTTTTGATCCTCGAACTCCATTCTAAATGGGGTAACAGGTATGTTTAATTTATATTCAGAAAGAAGATATGATTTGATCGGAGACAAGACATGAACTTATATATCTTGTGGTTTCTAGGTGGTCCAAGATTGCACAGCATTTGCCGGGGAGAACGGACAATGAGATCAAGAATTACTGGAGAACCCGTGTGCAAAAGCAGGCTCGGCATCTCAAGGTCGACTCCAACAGCGTCGCGTTCTGGAATGTTATCCAGTGTTGTTGGATGCCGAGTCTGCTTCAAAAGATGGGAGCTCAAGTACAGAACGAAACTTCTCCGCGTCGAGCATTGACGATGCCTGAGCAGAATTCGGGTTCGGAACGGTGCAGGAATTTGTGTGTTTCTTCGTTGGAATCAATCGATAACATCTCGAAAGTGTCAGAATTTGCAGAGTATCAAACAACTCCATTTAGCGTCTTTGGTAACAATGGCTGCAACACGCTGGCATCAAAAGATTGCTATAGTTATACTGATGATAATGCTACTAGTTACTGTGACGAGGAAACCCTCAACTTGGCAGCCACGTCAGCGCTAGCAGAGGCATTTCCCGACCAGGTCGGCGATTGCCACTTGGCGGATAACGATTGGGTCAGTGATGGTTTTGCAGATCATGGCCTATGGAGCATGGGGGAACTATGGGAACACGGGAGCTTCCATTGAAGGGGAACCTTGTCATTTTCATTTTTCTTTTGGTTAAATCTCGGTTTTAGTCCATCTTTTGTGTTCAAATTTGGAATTTGATCACTGTACTTTAATTTGGCTTAACTTAATCCTCTACTTTAAAGTCATGCCAAATTAATACAGAGACTAAATCCAAATTTAAACATGATAAAGATACCAAAATCACAATTTAACCATTTCCTTGGGACGGTTCACATTCGTTGATTTTCCTGAGTTCAATTGGCATTATAAAACCTCATATACATATTTTCCTTTAGGTTTTTGTCCAAAGGTTGCATCAACTTTTGATTTAAAGTTTTTCTTATGTTAGACTATAAAGTAATTAAGTTTTTATATTTCAATCTTTTGAGTTTAGCTTGATTAGTTTAATATATATGAGAAATTGAGAATATAGATTCAAATGTTTAAATATTTAATCTATTCTGATTTATGAGTGAATGAATTTAGATAATATAGATATTGTATCAAATTATATGCTCAAAACAATAGAAAATATATACGTGTGTATGTATTAAATTTTCAGTTAACATCTACTTAGGGCTCGATTCTTGGACAAAGTGTAATTTTTTTCCAAAATTTATATTTTTAAATTTACTTTTGTATTAATAAAGTAGAGTTTTTTTAGTGCTAACTACAAGGTTTTATCTTTAATGAAGCAAAAAGAAGGTTACATCAAAATTTGAAAAATTGAACCAATCCTAGGAAGCAAAATTTCTTGCAAACGTCCCTACTGGCTGACTCACCAATGTTTGAAAATTTGAATATAATGTTACAATCGCATAACATCATTTCATCAACGGAATATAACCATGTAATAATCGAAAACAGTGAGAGATCTTCTCTACTTCATCTATTTCCCCATTTGCTATTTAAATCAAAGAAAAAATTGCTATACAAAACCTAACCAGGTTTCTAAAACAAACATAATAAAAGAGAGAAGGAAATATTAGAGTATCATGAGTTCACATCTTTCTTATTACTTTGATAGAATCAATAGTTTTTAAATGACACCTAATCGGTTTTCCTCACATAACATGGCCTTAGTCCTAATTACGAGTTTATCCAACAATACAGCACGTGTCTTCCTATCCTCAAAGTATTCTGGGAATCACCTAAAATATATCACATATCATTTGTAATTTAAATCCCAACAAAAAGTGTCAAATATGCAAAACCAACCAATTAAGACATTTATGTGTTTCTAACACAATACTAAATAGAAGAAGAGACTCTAACGAAATATTTGAGGTGTCATGATGTCACATTTCTTTGATTTCTTCGGCAAACTTAATAGTTTTTCAATGTCAGTCAATAATTCCTTCCCACGACGATGAGCATCTCCAGAACAGATGCATGTTTCAAGAAATAACTAACCATTTCAAACATATATTCCTTTCTATCAAAGAATTTGATTTCAATCTTCTTGATGTGAAATAACAAACACCAAGGCACCGTTGTTGTAGGCAGCGGCACGAAGCCCATTGACTAGGAATACAAAAAAAAGTTAAATGAGTTTGTTAATCGTGCATATTTTGATATTAAATAAAACTTGGAGAAGTATTCATACTCACTTATATTTCGGAATTCACATCAATCAGATTCCAAATTTTCTAGGCGAGGGCAACTGGAAATTAACCCAAGAACTGAAGAAACCATCTTGAAATACAGACCGTGAAAGATGTAGATTCTTCAGGGTTAGGTAAACAAATCTCAGAGGGAACATTAAGATCAAAATTGACATTAAATTCAAGACCACCAATGTCTGAGAAGTAATAAGAAGACTTGGTAGAGTGGAAAAATCGTTGAACCTAAAATTGTCACGGGCCGCTAGTTCGGACCCGAGTCATATGCACATTGAGCTGCCCAAGGGGTTTAAATCGAGAAATTGGGCTTGAAGAGACATCCAGATTTAGCCCAATTCCTAGAAGATTCTAGAAGACTCAATCAAACATTATCCATTTGAATTATTTCAAATGATTTATTTAGATAATGTTGAGATAATTAGAGATTTTGTAAAGATGTCATGTAATCTCATCCGTTGATGTAAATTAGTTTTGACCGTCAGATCTAAGGGAGTTCAACTATAAATAGACGTTCCCCACCTCACTTGTAAATCATTAAATCTTTTATCTTCAGAGTAATTAAAGCATTCACTTTAAAATCCTCTGTGTTGTTCTTCTTGTTCTTGATTTTCTTCTTTTGGTTTAGAAGGCTATTCTTTATAGTTTGCTTATGCTTAGAACGATCTTGCGTTTTTAAGTGCCTTGGAAGTTTTGATCTTCCGGAATGAGAATTCAGGCTTACTTAGGCGTTTGTGTGGTGAAATTCGCCTAAGGCCGCACAGTTTGCTAGGTCAAAATTCTAGCCCCGTGACAGTTGGTATCATAACAATTTTTCGTAGAAGGCACTGAATTGAGATGGCACCAAAGAAATGAGAAAATACTGCAACGCAAAAGGGTGCGGAGTTCCAGGCTGCTGAAGGAAAGCGAGGGAGTTCGAAAGATATCCTCACGTCCTTAGAGGTTAAGGTAACCCGACTTGAGGAATCGGTGAAATACTCGAGTGAGCGACTCAATGTGGTTGATTCACGCTTTGAGGAGCAAGACAACAAGATGGACCATCTCAAGGAAGAGATGGAGGAATTTCTAACAGATTTGTTTGAGAAGTTGGGTAATAGAAGTGATGCGCTTGAGGCTGAGTTGGAGGTTGCGAAGATGGAGATGGAATAGATGGAGGCATACATGGCTTTATTTAAAGCTGTCTTGAAGAATAGAGCAGCGCCCACTGCATCCAAGCACATGAAGGACATCCCAAAGTTGAATGAGTTCAGGGGTAACAGGTCGACTTAAGATGCTGAGAACTTCTTGTGGGGAATGGAGCAGTATTTTCGGGCGATTGGCATCAAGGATGATGCAAAAAAGGTAACTATTGCTTCTATGTATTTGACTGATGTTGCTCTTTTGTGGTGGTGACGCAGATGCTCTAAGGAAATGAGCAAGAACATTCTTATTGAGATGTGGAAAGAGTTTCAAGTTGAGTTCAAAGGTTAATTCTACCTGACCAGCGCTTAACACGAGGCTCGAGCAAAGTTGCGGCAACTTAGACATGATGGTTCCATCCCATAGTATATTAGAGAGTTCATTAAGCTCAAGCTTCAGATTCCAAACTTGAACGAAGACGAGGGCTTCTTTACTTTAATGAGTAGACTCTAGAGATGGGACCAAATGGAGTTAGAGTGGAGGGGAGTCGAAGAACTTTCCAAAGCATTGACCGCAGCTGAATCCATAGCCCGATACAAAGTTGGGAAATTCAAGTCTTACAAGCCCTGTGGTAAGGGAAATGGTGAGGGAGACGAGGATGATCATCGTCGCAGTGATGGTAACGAAAGGCCCAACAAGTTCGTCAAACCATTAGAGAAGAAGGAACGAGGACCCGTAAAGTGCTACCGTTGTGATGGTCCACATATGGTGAAAGACTATCCCAAGAAAAAGAGCCGGACGAGCAAGAAGAAAGGAAATGTAGACTTGGTGCGATTGCGAGTGTCAAAGCAATAATATGATTAATTTAATCGTATTGTTGCAATAATATATAAATACAAATTTAATTGTTTGAATTTAATCTTTGAAAAGAATCGGCCCATGTAGACCTGAATATCCAAAACCCGGTCCAATGTTTTCCAAACTGAATCACTCTCTGTCAACATTATAAAGCTCAAATTGGCGGAAACCCTAGCTCTTCACTAGTCCGCTGCAGGGAGGAGCTTGTAACACTTCACTGTATCGCCACTTCCATCTTCTGCATCTTTTGAGGTGAATCTTTTCGTTTTCTTGCTAGTCCCCTCTCCCTCAAGTTTTTGTTTCTTTTGGGTTTTCTCCGATATGCTAATTTCTGTATTCTGGTTTGGTGAAATGTACCTGAGAGGTTGCAGTTGGCTTTAACTGGTATATATTTTTAAGCATTTTTTGCCAAATGAGTGTAAAAGTATTTCATGTATGTTTCCTTTCGTATGATACAGATTGAAATGTAAACCTTATTTAATCTTGAAATTGGTATAATTGTTCTACACATCTTAAATTGAGATCTTAGCTTCTTTTATTTTTAGTGAAATTAGGAGCCCTTTGATATTTGTATATGATAGTTAAATACTTGATCCTGTTTCTAATTTGATTTTTTACTTAAAAAAAACTAATTTTCAACTTATTATTTACCAAATGCTGGTGTTGAAGATGTATGCATCAAGGAAGAAGATCCACAAGGATAAAGATGTTGAGCCCTCAGAGTTCGAGGAGTCGGTTGCTCAGGTTCTAAAATGCTTTTATGTTTGGAGCACTTGAAATGTTCATGGAAATGTGTTGTGCTGTGAATGATATAAGAATTTGTTCTTGTTTGTTTGTTACAGGCTTTCTTTGATTTGGAGAACACCAACAATGATCTAAAAAGTGACCTCAAAGATCTCTACATTAATTCAGCAATGTAAGAATGGTTCATCAGGGTCTATTAATCGTAAAGTTACTTTTGTTTTTGTCCATCATACGACTGATATAGCTTTTTTTTTCCTTCATGCAGTCAGATTGACGTTTCCGGTGGCCGGAAAGCTGTTGTTATCCATGTTCCATACAGATTGAGGAAACCTTTTCGCAAGGTTCATGTTAAGCTTGTGAGGGAGCTCGAAAAGAAGTTCAGTGGCAAGGTGAGGAAAGCACAAAGCGGTCGTGAATAAAACATGTTTTATGTGTTATTCATGAATTGACGTATCTTCCTGATTTCTTTTCGCTTGATTTGGGATTATTTATTTTACATAAATTTCTATTTTGTATTTATAATGATTGTTTACTAGTTGGTTTGATTGGTATGCACATATTTCTTGGTTTTAACTTAGTTTATACTTACATGATAGGATGTGATTCTTATTGCCACCCGAAGGATATTAAGGCCTCCAAAGAAAGGCTCTGCTGTTCAGAGGCCACGCAGCCGCACATTAACTGCTGTACATGAAGCAATGCTCGAAGATATTGTCTTACCAGCCGAGATTGTCGGCAAGCGTATCAGATATAGAATTGATGGATCAAAGATGATGAAGGTACAATACTGCTCATATAACTATTAACACTAATGCTACAATCGGGATGCTAATTGCTCGTTCATTTTTGCCACCCTTGTTGTGCAGGTCTTTTTGGACCCAAAGGAACGAAACAACACGGAGTATAAGCTCGAGACCTTCTCTGCAGTTTACCGGAAGCTTGCCGGAAAAGATGTTGTGTTTGAGTTCCCAGCTACAGAGGCATAGATAGATCTTGTCGAAGAAGTGTTTGGACGCTTTTTTTCTCTTTTTAACCTCCTAAACTGATTTTTGTAGTGGAGAACCTTAAAATTTGAGATTTTGAGTCTAAATCTTTTTATCTTGTCTATATGAATGACGACACTGAAGAACCACCATCAATAGTGACACCCTTCATCACCAAAGGGATCAAAATAAGTTCTCCGATCGTTACCGGACAAAGTTCATTCATTCACTATGCTATTATTCCTGGGTTTGCAGTGTTTGGTCCGTAATAATGACACCAAATGGTTGCATTTGGTTGAGTTAAGTTGTGTTGAGTCAAAAAAATTTGAGTTAATTTAGTTAATAAGTTTTATTTTACAACTTAAACTTTATTTGAATTTTTTAATCGAGTTGAGTTGTTTAATTTTTTTTCAAATTTAATTGTAATATAATTATATACAATACATATAGTTTTTTATATTTTTTATATGTGATATATATAATGCAGGATTAAGAGACTTGACTCGAACATGAAAATCAATTTATTATTTATTAAAAACTGAGTTATTTGAATTTACATTGTATAATTCAAATTTTGTTTAAAATTTTTTTGACATGAGTTTACGAAATTATGGGTCGAGTGAACTAATAAACTTTTTTCACGTTGATTTGAATCAACGAAAAAACCCCAAACTTTCCATCCTTTCCAAGTTTACGAAGTTATGCCTTATTGTGTGTTTAAAAGCACAAGTCATGCTTGGTAATCTCAGAAATTGTATTATTTTCGGATTGGAGAGGAGTGAGTGTTCAAAAGAGAGCATCTCATAATAAATTATCCAACTACAATTATCTATTTAATGCAATTGTGTCGGATATAAGGTGGATGGCATGTCCTCAAAACATAGTTCAAACCAAACATAATCAATGTTTTTCTAACCAGACCCGAATTTATCTTGCATTAGTTCTTACAACAAAGAGGGGCCCTTTAAAATATTTTAATACCAAAAACAACAAAAAGAATCAAATATTTTTAAAAATCTTGTTAAAGTTTTTGACTTAAGGGTGAAAGAAGCCTTTAAATTTAAAAAAAAACCAGTTAAGCTCTTGAACTTTTTTTTGCACTCAGGTAAGTTCTTGAAACAAAAAATTTAATCAATTAAGCTCTTTGGCTAATTTTGACCATTAAATCTGAACAGTTTTTTCAATCTACTTTTTCAGTGCGTCGTGTCACAGTGTTTCCACTTAATATTTTTTAAATTTTTTATTTACAAAATTCTCTAAATATTCTAAAAATTCTAAAAAAAACTTATAAAAATTATAAAAAATGATTTTTGAAAAAAATTGTAAATGAACATGATAGAATTGTAGTGTATCATGTGCCGATAATATCTGAAGAAAAAAACTGTCAAAATTTAGTGGTCAAAATTATTCAAAGAGCTTAATTGATTAAATTTCATGGTTCAAAGGCTTAATTGAATGCAATTTTTTTAAAAAAAACTTATTTTTTTTTTAAAAAATTAAAGGACTTCTTACCCCTTCAAAGTTCTTTATATATATATTGTTACACACAAGTGCGGAACATAGGGTTTTTGGGGTGCGGGACCTGTCAATCTTTTTTTCAATAGTAATAAAATAATTTTTTAGTAAAGAAAAGGTAAAATTAGTTTTATAGCCCCTCAAAAATTTAAATTTATAATAGTTCTTATTTATAAATTTCTAGTTCTTTTCCTGGTTATACGATATCTATTTAGAGCATCTTTTGTAAGAAAAATGAATTGAGATAATTAGAAAAATAATTTAAACATTTTCCTTTCAAATATCCAAGTAAGAATAAGATGATGAAAATAAAATATTAAAGCTGTTTCCATAAGTATTCTGAATTAATGTGTTGGAATTAGGCATGAATTGTGATGAAATTGAACAAATATTGTATCATATTATCAGTAATTATTAATTCGAAGTCCTTACGGAGTTGTATGCCAACTGGAGATTGTGTGTTTGAAAATTTCTGCTCATTCAAAATTGTAGATTGAGTAGGTAGGTGGGGTGGTTTACTTCAACTGACGCAAATATTAATTTGGGTTAGGTTGTATTTTGGCCTTATTTTCTTTACAGCTGAATCAGTTTAATAGAATTTAATGTTTTCAAAAGAGAAAAAAATGTTACCGAAAAGGTTAATTTGAGTAGATTTGAAAACATTAAGTCCTTAGTTGATTGTTTTGAATGATGAGATCATTATTTAAATTGATTAGAAAAGAATAGGCTATTATTTGGTCATTTTACAATATTATATTTTTATGTAAATAGTCTCTAAAAGGTTATATCTTATTTGATATTCAATCTAATTGTATTTTGTATATTATTGTACAATTTATTCATATTTATATTTTTATAATATTTAATTCAACAATAAAAAATTATATATTTATGTTTGGCATGATATAATATGGAATTTGTTTGAAATTTGAAACGGTATCTTTTTAATAATAAATTCAATACTTACTAGT
Organism: Hibiscus mutabilis; assembly: GCA_019671005.1. Lineage (NCBI taxonomy): Eukaryota > Viridiplantae > Streptophyta > Magnoliopsida > Malvales > Malvaceae > Hibiscus > Hibiscus mutabilis. Next base: position 128,431 of record JAGYYJ010001397.1, read on the forward strand.
TTGAATACATGTCAAGTCAAACCTTGTTTTTCTTAAGTTTTGAAATAAATATTAGAGGTGTTTAAAATTATTCGACCCGAATGATCTGGTCTGATTATTCGATAATCCGATATAAAATAAGCGGGTATTTTTAAATTTTTTATCGGGCCAGATACCTGATCCAATAATTTTTTAGGTATACAGGTCGGGCTTGGGCCACAAAAAGTACCACTCGATAAAATATATATATTTTAATATATATTATTTTATAATTAATTAAACATATATTTTTTAATTAAAAATAAAAATAAAAATACCTAATTACCTATGTTTATCCTCCCTCTCGATATTTTCCTCAAATCCCATTTAAAATCCCTAACTAAAAGACTAAAGAGACTGGCCAGTCCTCCCTCCCGTCACTCACCAGTTGTCGGTCTCGTTCGTTCCCCGTCGACTAGCTATTCGCCACTCTTTCCTCTCTCCACTCCAGTCTTCACTCTTCAGGTCCAGTTCAGTCGTCCAGCGTCTACTGTCCAAGTTTAAATTTGTGAACTTTACTTCTTCATGTTTGTATTATTATTTTAGATTGTATTTGGGTATTTTGAATTCAAGTGGGGTGAGCAAAATTTGAATCGACTCGAAAAAATTAAATAACTTAACTCGATGAGAAAATACTCGAATCGTCTTAACTCGACTCGAAATTTCATAAACTCGACTTAACTCGAAAAATTCCAAATAAAATTTGAGTTGTAAAATGAAAATTCGAATAACTCGAAATTTTTAGTAATTAGTAAATTTGTTTTATGTTTAAGACAAGTCCCCCAATTTTTTTTTATATATATACCGATAAATAAAAATATGAAGAAATATTGTCACATATGAAAAAAATATAAAGAAATATATATGCATATCTTATATGATTAGAGAAAGTCGTTTAAATTGGAATCAAACCGTATTATAACATGATAAATAGTTACAATTAAATTTTTATAGGAACTCGAAAACTCGACTCGACTTGACTCGGGTTTCTTAAACTCGACTCGAATCGAAAAAAATTCAAATAAAGTTTGAATTGTAAAATATGATGCATCAACTCGAATAATTTAAAATTTTTAACTCGACTCGACTTTCGAACTCTCACCCCTAGATTCAAGTTCATACTATTCTTGTTAATTGTTATTTTGAATTCATGTTTATTTCTTCATGTTATTATGTATGTGTATTGTTTATATAATTAAGTGATTAAAAAAAACAAAGCGGTTACTCGATTACTGGAGTAGCGAGTATCCAGATATAACGTGCCAGAATACAGGCAGGCAAAGGAGGTACTAAATAATGAACAGCCCTAATAAATACTTATTAAATTCATATTAATTATAAAATTAGAGGACTTTATCCTCTTATTGTTTAATTTAACTCTATTTCTACGATAATCATTAACCAGATTATCAAAATATCGATCATACCTCAAATAAAAAATAATAAAGTTTGACTAAGTTCGATTTCATATTTAATTGAGATTTTTTTGTGACTATCGTTCAATATATATGTAATTATTAGTTTTACAATAATGTAAATTAATCGTTTTTTTTACCAGAAATTAGTGGTTGAGACGGCACTTCCAAATGGTCAATTATACGTTGAGAAAGGTTTTAACTTGTTTTCTACTCGCAAAAGTGAACAAATTTCTTCTTACATTACGCTCTCAAAAATTCATGGCGCCCTTAAATTCTCAACTATTCTATTTCCCTTCATTTGCGCCGTATCTTTGATTCTCTTTCAAAGGTTAAATTTTCCTTTTTCTTTCTTGGATTTTCCCACTCTGTTTTTTCTTTTCCCTGTCTTTTCCTCTGTTTGCTGTGGAGGAAAATATGGAAGATTTATGTTTCGGTTTGGTCCATTAACTCTCCAGTCAAAATTCCTGGTCTTTTGTCCTTTATGTTCCTCGAAATCCACAAAAAAAATCCAGCCATTGTCCTTTTTTTGTCTTGTTTTTCAGTTCAATGAGTCTTTGTCAATGTTCAAAACTGCAAATTTCTTCACGGCCTACCGCAATTGAATTCCTTTTCCCACCTTTTTACATTCTTGAATCCTTCCAAATCTACAAAACCCTGTTCTTTTGAAGTGAAAAACACAACAAAATGTGCTCGGAAACAAGTCCTCGGGTATCATTTTCGCATGATCTGATCCGACCAACGACCGAACTGAATGAATTTCGAAGGGACACAATGCTGTTAGAGCCATGTCCGGATTTCGAGTTCGACATTTGCAGCTTCGAGCAACAATATTCGTCGGCAGATGAATTGTTTGAAAATGGAATGATACTTCCAAAAGTAGTGAAAAAATGTGAAGTCCCATTGGTTGTTTCGCTTCCTCCACGGCCTAAATCGTCGACGGTCGAGGATTCGAGGAGACAAATGGAGGAAAAGCCACAGTCCAAGTCGTTTTGGGGTTTCAAGCGTAGCAGCAGCCTCAACTGTGACAAGAAAAAGAGCTTGATTTGCTCTATACCGCTTCTTTCCCGAAGCAATTCGACCGGTTTGGTCGCCAATCCGAAATGTTCGTCGATAAAAGACTGTAACAAGCATAGTAATTCAATGGCTTATCAGTTTCCTCAAAAGCCTCCTTTGAAGAAAAACAATGGGAATTATGCATACGGCAATAATGTTCGAATCAGTCCGGTCTTGAACGTCCCGCCGTCTTACATCTCGAAAGGAACGGTGAATCTCTTCGGTTTAGGTTCTTTGTTACGTAATGGGAAAGTTAGGAATAGCAGGAAATGAAATTTCCCCATTATTGATGTACATGATGTGTGTGTTGATGCATATCTTGAAGTGTGACAAAGCTCACCATTATGTAGAACTTATGTTGCTTGGACTTTTAAGTTTTCTTGGAGTGTAGAACTGTAGATAAGGAGGATTTGGGTTTGTTTTACCTTTTTTATTAAAGTTTTTTCTTCTGTTTTGTCACCATTTTGTTTTAACCATTGCTTGTTTGGTGCCCCTGCAAGCATTTGTTTAGGAAATTGTAGGTTTCTTGCAAGGCAAGTAATTTAAGGCCCCCTCTACCTATCATCATTTCCCTTTAAATATCAAACATTGTTTGGATTCGTATTTAATAATTTATGCATTATTAGTGAATCAAATAACACATTCATAATACAACAAAACCAGTTACAAGATGCTAACAAATGAACCATTTGTGAATTTTATTCTGAAAAGTACTTTCACATCCAAAATTACAAAAGGACAAAAGAAGTCGGTCTCGAGTGTATAGTGACTGAAAATCATGTATGGTTTTTATTCTTGTTGTTGGAGTTTATTGGTGCATGAAACCATTGCTTGCAACTGAATAAGCTGACCTCTTAAACTGCACTCTTCAACCTAAAAAATGTTGCAATCCTTGTAAGTGTCTATGTCCGACAACAGAGTCCGAGTAACATAGCGGTAGGAGCAAGACACGTTATTTAAACGAGAAGCACAGATGTTTTGAAGGCAAACCTGGAACGTGTTTGTCTTGTGTAATAAATCTCCACATTCTTCAATAACAGATCTTTCTCTTATTGCCACTTTAGCCAATTCTGAAACTAAACTTTCCATTTCCTCGGCCTGCAATTATTATTAAAAAAAAAACAAATTGCATCAATATTTGCCACTTTCCTATTCCCTTTTAAGCTTCACTCAATAAAGATTTCTATAACAATATGATGAAAATCAAGCTCACCTTTGGTATAAAGCTTTGGACATGGCAAACTATCATTTCCATCTGTTTTATTGCAGAAGCCATTGCCTCCCCTATCTCTCTTCCATCTGCCTGCAAATAAACACAAATAAGAACACACTCAGAAATTTCATCATCTGAATAAATGATGAATGAAAAAAGAAAAAGTGGAAATGTGTACCTTAACATTCCCACCGATCGGAAGTCGAAGAGAAATGTTCGACAAGGATTGAATAGTCTCCAACAAAGAATTCAAATAATCCCCCTGGAAATCAGACCATTCTTCCAGATATGGCATCTAAAAGAAGGCCAAACAAGAACATGAAGACCAATCAATCATACATTATTGCAGTGACTTAAGAAAGCATATTTCAACACATGGAGAGCATTAATATCTCTATTATCGAATGAATACTATATATGTAAATGCTCTTAATACCATTGCGACTTTATTTTTCTTAAAGTATCTATGTCTGAACGGAACACATGACTCCGACTTCCGAGTAACATATCTTAAGACATGCCACAGGTTAAAGGTTTAAAGTCTTACTTGAGCTTCAAGAATCTTTGATAAGGTATTCATTCTTTGCAGAAGTTGAAGCTCCATGCGTTTCCTTCTCACACAATCATACAACTCTGATATCTTCACCTCAAGAGAATAAAGCATTCTCTGACAAAATAAAGGCACACAAGAAAGATAACTAGTTTTAGTTTCTAGAACCAGACCCATCGGAATAATGATAAGAATCAGAAGCATATGTTGATAACAGGCCATTGAAAAATAATAAAGCATAGGGATAACCTCAGTTTCTCTTTTCTGAATTTGAGTGGAGGCTTCTGCCTTGGCATTGACATATCTCCATTGCAAGTAACAATTGTAAAGCAGTTTCAGGGAATGTAAATCTTCTTGATGACGAGAAACTTTCTTCGACGCCCTTATTGCATCGGTGCCGGACTTTGAATGGGAAGGAACAGGAGGCAGTGAAAATGGGGTCATCTTAGCAGATTTCCCCTTCATTAGTCCATTATGATGATGAAACAAAGAGGGATCTGAAGTCGATAATGGCGAATTCAGAGAGCGGAAGAAAGGGGAAGGAGGGAATTTTGACGAGTCGCCGTCGTTATTCATGTTTCGATCTCCGAGCAATCGAGTAGACTCGGATGAACCCAAATCTATAAGGGACATTGCAGGGGCTTCCTGAGAGGAAAACGAAGCATTGGGTTTGGAGGATAAGGCGATCCCACTCGACTGCAACAGCTTAGCGGCGGCTGATACCTTGGACATTGATGAAATGTTTCCGGCACGGTGGTTTAATCTCATCGTTGTTGATGGTACCGAAATAGTTCTTTCAATAGTGGGCGTATCAGGCCTCAAAGGAGTACTCGTGGTTCTCCCTAACAATTTGCTACCATCGCTAAAGGTTCTTGAATGGTGAGGTTTCTTTTTCGACAGAGATTCAGAGGGTCGCGGAGTCTCGTAAGGTGCGGGCAAGTTCTCGTCCGTCTCCGTCTCCGGTTGCCGTCTCTGCCGTTGCGATGAGACCGAGCGGTGCTCTTTGTGAAGTATAGATTTAGAGGGGTCACCTGAAGAGTGAGAGGACGATACAGGAGACATGAACCTGGAGCTGACTTCTCTCACCCTGGGCCGCCGCGGTGGAGGGTGGGGAATGGCGGGAGGCGCCACCGCATGACTGCTATTAGCAACCACTTCCGCTTCCACCGTCATTACAAGAATGTGTTGAAATTGGATCAATCTTTGCGTGATAAAGCTATTGAGATCTCTCTTTTTCTTTGATTCTTGGATCGAGATATGATCACTAAACTAAAAAAAGAATTGAGCGAAAAGGGAAAAGTGACCGGTGCTTGGTGAAGAAGAAAAAATAGCCGT
>JAGYYJ010002578.1:0-127302 GCA_019671005.1 Hibiscus mutabilis
ATTTAATATTTATTATTCGTATAGTCTCTTTATATTGCTTTTGAATTACATATATTTCTTGATTAAAATTATGTCCACCGATTAAAATATTAATTTTCTTAATATCATATCATCTTTTAATATTTAAGTGTTTAATATTACTGTCAAAATTATTTTAAGAAGAAAAATACTCATTTTGGACATGATATTGTAAGTTATATATATAAATGATATCCAAATTCTTTAATGTTACAATATATTAATAAATACATATTTTTCTAACAATTGTACGTGTTCCATGAAATATAATAAATTTAAAATATTTTATTTAAAAACTGGACATGAATAAATATATATAATTTTTAAACTAAAAAATAATTTATTAATTATATAATTATGTTTTCGTAATTATAAATAAATACAATAACAAATGAAGGTTAAAATTATAATTTGACTCCAAAAAGTAATTTTTTAATCACAAAAGCTATAAATTTTAACTTTTGCATTTGGGTTGAAAGCGCTTTTCAAACGCAGTTTTTTTCTCCAAAAGTTAGTTGTTTAACATTGCTTTCGATCCGTTTTAAAATTTAGATCCTCGATTTTCAATTTTTTAAAATTTTAATATCTTTTTTTTATTTTTAATTATTTATTGTCCCCTTAATCTTTATTCAAGACCCTATCCCTACATATAGTTAAATTAAACCCTAAAGCAATCACATTAGGGCGGAATTCCTACATGAGCCTAGGATCAGTTGATCATATTCATGGACAGTGGCACCAGGTCCCAAAATATCTTCTGAAATCAAGCCCGCTAAGCTGCTGCCTTGTAACCAAACATATGACGTGAGACTTTGCCATTGCTCGGGAAATTAACATGTACAACAATAAATATAAACATTAATGATTTGATATGTATCCATTTAAGCCTATCCTGGGTTCTTCATATATACAAAGCATATCCGTTTTTGATATGTGTCCATATATGAAACTTTCGATAAAAAAAATGTATCCATATATGAAACTCAACCCAAGTCCGACCAACGCAGCCCAAGATTATATTATTGCAAGGTGTTTGTCAATGATTCAATACTGTTGCAGGTTTTTTTAGGAAGATTGGAATAGAGGATTGAAGTCGAGATAAATCCGGTAATTGAATTTATTTGAGACGTGTATTAGATATTGTCTTTAACGAACTAAAATATTTTAGTTTTAGAACGTAGCATTGTTTTGTGAAATATCTCACCGGGGACTTGGATGCAGGGTTTGACAAATCGAAAATGATTTTCTACGTCCAAATAAAACGTACCTATCTTCTTTCTCAAGAAAATCAACTGAACACTACACCAAAAGCCATATAGTTTTTTTTTTCATATATCTTTCCTTTAATTAAATTTAAAAGTCATATGTCAACAATCTTGAGAGCAAGAATCTGCAAAAAGTTGAAGGCCAGTGCTATTGATGAATCCCCTCATCAAGCCGTTCCCATAGCGCATCCCGGAAACCCTCGGCTCCAACCAGGGCATGCGATTTAAATGATAGTTTATACTGGGAGAAGTGTGCCTGATTAATATCACAATAATTTAATCCTATTGCACTTTTTCTCCAACAAAAAATATCAGTCTGAGTAAATACAGTTGTTCCTTTTTTTTCTTTTTTTTTTCTGGCACGTAACGCTTGTTTTTAGTGAACGAGATCATAAATGACGTGGTAGGCCGGGATTATTTAATAATTTTTTCGTGACGGATATTCTTTCGGGTTTATGTTACACGTCAACTACTCGAGTCGACGTGGTAGTGATGGGGGCTGAGCACGATCTTTGTGGAAAACACACGGAAATTTGATTGATATTGATATCCTTTTAAATTCATTGATATAAACTTTCATTTAAAATCCTAAAACAATTTAGATGTGAAGAAATTTTATGAATTTCCAAAAACCGAATAACAAATGTAATTGCTCGGGTTCTAGACCTTCTTTCTGTCTTCAGAATCACAAAACCATTTGCATTGATATAAACAGGGTTTGGCTATACAATGCAAGTATAAGATGGGAAGGAAACATCAATGTAATTGTAATTTACCTGCCCCGGTTCAAATACTGTCTTGGCCTCTTAGGCCTATAAAAATAAACTCACCGCCACCCTCTTCTATCTGTCTTTACATTTTTCACAAACACTTCCCTCTCTTTCCTTTCGATCCCGTTTCTTATTCTTCTTTATATGTAAACTATTGTTGTTGTTTTTTTTTTTTCGTTTTCCTTTCTCGCTGTAACTTGTAAAAGCTTGGACTCTGCTCGATCCCTGTTTAGTTAAAGTTCTTTTTTGTATCTCAATTTCGAAGAACAAATGTATAGCTAAATCTTTTTTCTTACATGAATCCTATGTTCTCCTTCTCTTCTTATTTCATTTTTATTGAATTTCGGTTATGGCTTTTGCTGTTCAATTTATCATATTTTTTACTTGTTCTTCTATCTTCTTACTCTGTTTCTTATCTATTCCGCTTGCAGAATCATCTGTTTCGATATCGATGTCGAGTGTCTCCATTGATCCCGGGAGGAATAAGAAGAAGGACACCCAACTTCCGCCGAGGAGAGGGCAAATCAAGGCTCAGATTTTTGAGAGCATCGTCCAGACTGTTGCTTCTGCAGCGTCCAAGGTTAAAGAAGCAATGGCGAAAAACAAAGGTGAAAGCAGCGACGGAAAGAGCAGTTCCTCTGAAGGAAATGGCCACATGTCTTAGAAAACAAAAACAACCATCTCATGGCTCAAATGAATCACGATCATATTCTCTGGTTGTCGTCTCAATTGTCTGAATTTGAGATCATAAAAGAAAAAAAATAAGGGCATGATCCAGAAAATCCCAAAAAATAACACGAGGTTTCCTCTAATATTCTAGTAGCTAGGCATTTTAAAACCTGAAATTTTAGATTCAGGTAACAGTAACAGCTTCTGTGTCTGGTTTATGAACAAGGGTTACCCTACATTAACTCATGTTTTTTGTCAGTTAAGGTAGGGGATATATGAACCCAATTTCTTTTCTTTGTATTTTGTGGGGTTTTAAGCTCTCTCCCCCATAGTTGTTTCCCCTAGTTTTTTGAGGGGGAATGATGTTTATGGAGAGGCTTGATTTGTGTTTATGTTTATGTTTGTACCTTCAGCTGTCTCGTTGTGTTGTTGATGTACTATGAATCTTATATCCTGTTTTAATGAAGTACTTTGGATTTTCTGTAAATCTTGAGTTGTGGATTTCATTATTCTTAGTTTGGTTTGGTGTTTTTAGAGACGGGGACATGAATGTTTGAAAAGTTGTTCGAGTTTGGCAACTTTGTGTTTTCTTTTCCTTAAAATATTAGTGGGATAAGGAGTTTGTTGTCTTGCTCTCATTTGGTGAATTTTTTTTTTAAACCATTCCAACTTATCATTTCTCTTTAGCTCCATCGCTAAATCAAATGATAAAAAGTGAGCTCAGTGCTTAATTAAAAATAACAATTCTATCCGAACTCAAATGCTTTTTAAAGAATCTGAAAATCCCCAAAAATTTTAGATTAATATATTTAAAATTGAATTGTTTTTTTATAATATTTGGATTCTAAAAATACAATCATTTATTTAAAATGAAAATTTATATTAAAAATACAAATATTAAGATTTAAAAATATTAAAAAATACAAATACTAAGATTTAAACCTAAATTGCTATTAGAAATAAAGAATTTTTTATAAGTAATATTTTCATTTCATCCAAGAAAATAAAAATATTGCTACAAATACAATTCAACCAAGCAATTTACTTAGACTAGGTCTCATCCCCTAAGTAGTGACATAGTAGCAATTAAACAAACTTTACATCCAAGCAACCTGTCACGTACATTAAGTTTTACTAATCCAAAAGTAATATGTGCATTTTTTTAATAGTCTAAAGTTATTATAAAGTACTATATGTTCACATATATATAAATATTTTTTAGTTGACTTTCTATGTATTTTGTGTATTTTTTTTAAACAATTTTTACTTAGGGGAAGGGAAATTTTGCTCTTACTAGTTCTTGAACTCACAACCTATGGAAAGGAGAATGTGTCAATTGAGAGCTTTAATCACTTACTCTAAAGATTGTTGACATATCTGTGCACTTTTAATTGACTTCCTATGTATCATTTCACATTTAGTTACACATATAAATACTTTTTTTGTAATAAAACGAAATATTTATTCATTCCATAAAAATAATTAGCATAATTAATTTATATTCGAACCCAGACTTACAACGCCACAATAAACAATCAAATTTACTTACCCACTCAGCCAAATCATGTGAGTCAACTCATCTAGGCTTCCCCACCCAAAACGCATACGCATCGTCATTTTATGTTCTTTTTGTGTGTTTAAAAAATAGAAAAAAGGCAAAAAGTCCGTGAAAAATATATTAAAACAGATGGTAATTAATGAAATCATTAATAGGGGATAGCTTACTGTAAACCCTGCTGATTATAACTAGTTTTAACTTCACAAACCTGAAACAAGTTCATGGCCTCCTCAATGCCTTAAACAAATGTTAATGTTAGATCATTAGGATGATGGGAAAAAGTTGTTGCAGTGAAAGACCTGAGTTGTGAATTCTTGCGATAGCTGATGAAAGCCAAATAAAGTGGTAGCCCCTTGTTTGTTGGCAGGGGGTCGTGTTGGGCCCTTTTCGACACAACAAAAGCTAGGATTTGGTCGGTGGAGATAATGTTTCTTTAATACTAAAATATGCCAAGGATTGCTTCCATTGGAGCATATATTGTTTTCAGACAGACTTTTTCTTTTATACATATTAAGAAAAAGGTGAAATGCTCTTTTTCTTTATTAGTTTGTGGAAAAAGCACAGCAAAAATAATAATTTTTTATTTTTTAAAAAATGCACTTTTTCATAGTATTATCCAAATAATGTGATCAAGAGAAGAAGCTAAAGTGGTCAAAAGATCTACAGTAGTTTATATTTACATAGTCGGTTGCATCAGTATATATATAATGTCAGGGTTTTCTAGAGTAACGGAAAAATAAATAGATAAAAGAAAGAAGAAGAATAAGATTTTATAGGTTGAGGAGAAAAAATTGTTCACAAGTTTTTTCATAGGTTTTTCATTACAATGCTGGTTATTATACTATCATCGCTTTCAGTAAAGGACAAAATCAGTTAGGTCTATTGGGGCTCGCCTAACCCTCGTGCCTTTACGTAATTTTCTAATAGTTTGCACCACGTCGGTCTGTGGTTTCAGAAGGATCAGATGAGAGTGGTGTGAAGGCCATGTGTTATTGTGAAAGGTCAACATCCTGGAGCAGGTGCTAGCTGCACTGGTTATAACTGCCTGCCAAAAGCTCTTTACCTGGCAAATTCCAAGAGGAAAAGGGACAATGTAATTTTGGTACACATATAGAATACAACTTTTCTATCATCCACACTGGAGACGGCTGAATGCTGATCAGTGGATATCAGTCCACTTTGTTTTCATTTGAGTTCTCAAAAACTTCGATTCTATGAATAAAATTAGTTCCCGGTATATGATAAAACGATATATTTGATAAAATTATCCGAAATTAATTTTATTCGTCAAAACGAAGTTTGATTCATCCACAATGTTTGATAAAACGCTGTGACGAATGACGATGATCTCTTTCCGGCTAAGGCTCACAATTCTGTCACTTCCCGAGACACCTATATCATTGTTGGGCGTTGGTTCTTATTGCCATGGACTTTTCAGTCAAGTCATCCCCTAGCCCTATTCAATCAAAGTACTTATTAATTTGTTCCGTGTCAGCTGACCCCTTTTTTTATTCTTTTTTCCCACTATCTCTCCACACTGATATCCGAACATGACTAATTAAGCTAGGCAGGTCCACGGTCCATGATCTGTGGTGCATGCTGCATGGTCGGTCTGCAACATTTAATGTGAAGTTTTCAAAGGATTGAAAATTGAATTTTTTGACTAATGGTTTTCAATATTTAGTACGAGCTCAGCTGCCATAGCGAGCTTGCTCAAAAACCAGACATCTACTTCAACTGCAATCCACCCACACACCAAAAACATTTTGATGCATATTAAAGTTGTGCAATGTGGATGGAATTCCATCTTGTCCGAGAATTCACATTTTTATTCATACATTTTTTATTAATTTAGATGAATTCTAGCTTTTGTGTGACACAAAATTTGCCTTCAACCCTGATTTTACTAATTATAATGACCCCCCTATTAAAAATGTAGGCTACAATTCCAGCCTAAAAAAGCAAAGCTAATTAAATCCACCAGTAAGGCAGTAACATCATGAGAAAGGAAACTCCAAGTGCCACGGATTGGTTCCTTGAAAATAAAGCTAAGGACCATTATTGAAATACCAAAATGTCATAAAGCGCCCTAGTGTTCTAGCCATTTTCTAACGGACAAAAATCCTAAACTCTTTTTTTGTTCCCCTCTTATTTCCAACACTAAAATTTAAGTTTTTAATTTTAAATTTTAAATTCTAGACTCTAAAAGTACATCTTACCCATAATTCTTTGAACTCTAATCATAAACATTATTCTTAAATTTTAACCCTAAACTATAAATTTAATTTTTTAATATAAGACATAAATAAAAGCACAAAAAAAGGATAAGATTTTTATTCTTTTCTAACCCGAAATTTTAAAATAAGCCCCCTTTACCCTTATCAAGTGAAAAGTGGGTTACATGAGATAAATTGTGTTTTTTGGTGGGTGAGTCTCTTAGCGGAAATTTTTTACAAACACAAAGCCTCGAACTTAAGACCTGCATTAGTAATATCAAATTGCTTACCACTTGAACTAATATCACTGATAAATTGTAACTTTTAACTGTCAAACGTTATATCTTTTGAATATTGATCGAGAGTTGTAATTGTTCAAATAGATGTCTATTGTTAAGATATACGACTATCCAAGTAAATATCTAGGGTTGAGGCATATGTAATGTGGTAGGGGCATTTGTCACTCCTAAAATTTAATGGGTTAATTTTGTTTTAGGCCCTAATAACTTTAAAACTATTACAATTAAGCCTTTTTCCTTTCTCAAAATTTATAATTTATTAGTTTTTGGCCCTGTCATTTAAAATTAATAAAATTAAACCTTGACCCTATTTTTTAGTTTAATTATTTTCTAAGATCTTTCAATATTAAAATTAGTTAAGATAAATCTTAATTCTCTTAATTTGTGGCTTAATAAAGTTTTAAGACCCTATTTATTTTAAAATTAATCCGTATGTCTCTTCACAGTTGAATTTTTACTATGTCCTATAAATATCTATTTAAATTTATGAACAAACTTGACAGTTTCTGTAATAATAAATCGATTTTCATTGGGAATGATAAACGAAAGGAAAAAGAAAAAACAATGTTTTATTTTATACTCCTCTATCTTCATATATCCATGGAATGTTATATAGGGAATTGCAGCATAAGTTCTTTTTAGAAGTTGATATATTGTTGCACACTACTCAATGTTCAGTGAACAGTGATATACTTTTATCTGTGTAAAACATCGATGGTAACTGAACTTCATTATATCTTTGAGGGTTTTTTTTTTTTTTATGTATAATGCAAAAAAAAAATTAACGTTTGAATGAATAATTATTTTAGTCCTTATTAGTTTTTTAAAATAATTTAACCCTTAACGTTTTATTTGTCGTCAGTTAATTATTCATTGAAATATTAAGAGATGTTTGACATTAGGCCAAAAACTAACATATATACACGTTTCGAATTCTTCGTTAAATTTTCAGTATATTAATTTTAACACTATACATCAACAAAATTCACTTATTTCCAATTAATTTTTTTTTATAAAAAGAAAATGTCCGCATGCAAAATTGTTTAACCACGATGACGAATGTTTTCATTTTCATTCTCAATTTTTTTTCTTTTCACTTTGCGTTGCAAATCTATGCTCCCCAAATATGAGTTATTTTTATAAAAAAATAAAATAATTAAAATAATTTATTATAAAAACATTTAAAATAAAATTCACTAATTAGTGGTGTGACTAAAATACTCATCATATATTGTATAAATTTAAATTTTTACACTTACATAAAAATGTAATACACTCTATTTGTAAAAAATGTTACCTAGAACTATAGAACTCATTAACTATATCCAATTGGGTTTTTTTATTAATGTCTTCAATTATTTAGTAATTGTAGACTTGGAATTATAGTGTTTTTCATACGAGCAAGTATATTTGGTTGGTTGATCAAGTTGCTCATCTTTGTTATCTCGTATTCTCATAAATTATGTGTTTTAAATTCATATGGAGCGTCTTTTTTATTTTCTTAGAGTCTTTCTTCCCCGCACCTCTAGATAGGATTAGAATTAGAATTTGTAAAAAAAAAATCGTAGAATCTGATGCTTGAAATGAAATCATGGTCCCGCCGGTTTTAATGGTCTTAGTAGCACCTGATTGAATTCTCTCCATAGAAATCAATGTCCGACTCAGCCGAAACCTTAAACTTGGTCTCCAATTAAGAAACTGAAATCTTTCCTTACAAGCTTTGACCTCTTCATATATTCCAGCTTCACTCAAAACTCTTCAAATATCAAGTTCTCTCCTTTTATCTTTTTTTCCGGCTTAAATTTGATCAAAACAGAACAACCCCTTTTTTGTCTGTGAGCAGAGAGTTTCAACAGCCTCGTACTCTGTTTTCTCTCTGTTTCAATCCCCATGGAGTTCAGTGTTTCAAGCCCCACAAAGAAGCAAAACCAAACTCTTCCTCCTAGGAGAGGCAAAGTTAAGATGAGAATCATAAAGGGTTTCCTCAAATCAGTTACTTCAATGGTGTCGTCCACATCGGCGATGCGCGGCAACACGAAAGAAGCCGGTGCCGGGCTTAGCTCAAGCTCCACAACACCTGCTCCAACCCCTACCAACTACGATTCTGGTTGATCGTTCATTTGAAATGGTCAATAATTTTTCATATTTTTGTACAGGGTCTCTATCTCCAGATATGGATGGCCTGGCCTTATGCAAGGGATCTTAGTTTTCATTTACATATCCTGTACTGGTTTTGATGTATATAACGATGCTACGATCCAATTAGGTTTCATTTCCGTATGTTTAAGCTATTGGATCATCTTTTACTTTATGTGTTTGAATGCCTGAATTTTGACTGGAATTTGCTTGAATTCCTAACCTCATCACTTGCCTTTTACTTTACGGTGGTTGGGATATGCTCGAACCTAAAAAGAAAAAGATTATTAAATTACTTAGTCGAGGACTCTTTTTTCATTAAGAAAATAAAAATAAAGGTGCTTTGAATTGCATACAACTACAAGGCTATAGCATCTATTTAATTATTAAATTAATTTCTAATTTGTTAAAACCAACACCATGGTCAAGAACTGGCTAAGTCATATGGTTGCACACTCAAAAATAAATTAGATGTCAAATCCAACTTGTTTTGGTTTAAGTCAACCCTTCAAATAAAATATAAGAATTTAAACTAATTATTGTTTAGTTTAAAAAAAAAAGTAGGAATAGAAAAACAACACAATAAATCAATAAAACAAATATGAGGTTTCTAAGTTTTTTACGAGACAGGGTGTCAACGTGTTGAGATAGTTAAAAAATATAATTATTCTGGAATGGCAAATATTATACTCCATTTATTTATTTCTCATTAATAAAAGTTAGTAGGGTGATAACCTAAAATAACCATTAATCATTGACGCTTTGTTTATTCCTTGAATATTTGTACAATCAGTTGTTTTCACGATTGAAGTATAAGAAATTCACTTCAAAGTCAGCGAAATTTTGTTGATCCAATTCGATAGCTGCGAGTAGGTTCCTTGATTTGAGTCGTTAGGCTCGCTGTAAATTTGTTGTTCTGTATTCACGATGATCTCAAATCTTATCTCTTCTAAGTTATTTTAATTTATTTTAAAATTAAATTGATAATTTTTAGATCGAATTATGGGATAAATTAAATCTGAATATATTAATATTTGACTTCAATAACTTATGAATTTAATCAAAGTTTTCATATCTAGATTACTTTGGTTTTTACCTTTGCTTTAACCTCCTCCGTCACACGTTGATTTTGATATTTTTATTATAGAGCTTGATATAAGGTCTATATTACTTAAGTTTGTTTTCATCCATAGAACGAGAGTTATTAAGTACTTAAACATGCTCAAATTCACTTTTTTTATATATAATCTTATCAATAACATACCAATCAAGTTAAATTCAACTGATTACATTGATTTTGATATTTACAAAAATTAATTTTATTTATATATGTTTTTTCAATTAAAAATTATATTATATTAATAATTAAAAAACGTTTCATTGGTACTAAATAGAAAATATGTAAATGAAACAATTTATTTGGATTCTAATTTAAGTTTAGGGATCTAGATCGAATAAATGAAAAAAAGTCAAATTTAAACTTGAATAATTTAATTATATATAAAGTTGATCTCAAACTTAAAAATGATAATCGAGTACGAATTAAGGATCAAATCCTAAATTTTAAATTAAAATTATATTCAAATTCAGCTCCACTCGATTACACTACTAATTCAAAGCAGTCGTTTTCAATGACGGCGAACAAGAGCCTTCATTTAGACTCCACAATTCTTTTGGGCTAGGGTTTCTTTCGGATCCGAACAATTTTTGGGTCTGTGTTTCACGTCAGAGATTTAATCAGTTATTGAGTTTTGGTTGGACTTTCAGCTCTTAAGGTTTTTAGGTTTGGATTGAGTTTGAGACTCTTGTTCTCTCATTTTAATCTGCGGTGAGTCTAGGGTGCAACACTTTAATTTAAGGCTAAAAACGACATAATTAAAATATTAAAAAATACAGAACTTAAGAATGTTACCACATAATCAAAATATTATAAAAAATATATTATTTTTGGTTGGTGATTTTTTGACAAGTTTTAAAACTTGGTTTTTGATTTCATGACGATTTTCGAAATTTGTTTGTGGAACTCAAAATGTTATACTTTTAATAACATTTTGATTGTGTGATAACATTTTAAGTTTTATATTTTCTAATATTTTGGTTGTTTAAATATTTTAATGTTAGATAAATTATAGCGGAGATCACTCAATAACTATGAAAATTAAGAGAAATTATATTATGGGTCATTCCCGTCACGTCATCCATGAGACTAACTAATAAAAATCACCCATATCGTTATTTTTCCATGTCATATTTTTACCAAGTGAATCTTCACTTGGTAAAAACTGTTTTTGAAATTGATTTACAGTAAATATGAGTGAAGATTTATTTGGTAAAAATATGATATGGAAAAAATAATGAGATTGATGATTTTTATTGGTTGGTCCCACAGATGACGTGGCGTGAATGACCCATGATATAATTTCTCAAAAATTAAACCTTTTAAAAATCAATAGCTATGAAAGTGTTTAAATTTTACGAGAAATTATATCATGGGTCATCCCCGCCACATCATCCATGGGTCCAACCAATCAAATGCATCTATTTCATTAATTTTTCCATCTCATCTTTTTACCAAGTAAATCTTCACTTGGTAAAAATAATTTTTAAATTTAATTTACAGTAAATATTAGTGAAGATTCACTTAATAAAAAAATAAAATAAAAAATTAATAAAATAAATACATTTGATTAGTTGATCCCATAGATGACGTGGTATGAATAACCCATTATATAATTTCTCAAATTTTAGAGTTTCTTGTTGACCATGGAATTGTGACGTTTTTTTGTTTGATCAAAACTATGGTATTGTCTTTACTTGGTACAAGGGCCATATTCCCAGGCTGGTAGACAAACGAAATCCAACAACATAATTTATGTTTTGAAGTTTTTTTTATAAAAGAATTACAATTATATTTAATTTTACTGTAGTAAAATTAATTTTGAATTAGGGTGATTTTATAAAATAAATTTTATGTAAAATTAATTTTAAAGCAATGTAATTTATGTTTGAAGTTTTTTTTAAAAAAAATTACGAGTGTATAAAAATAGTGTAAAAGTTACGATTAATCGCAAAAATAACTTTTACTTTACTTTTCTTCAAATGGAGTCCATAATTAATTCTAAATTTTTACTTCAAAACATATTGATACTATATTTTTTTGTTTAATTGGAATTTTTAACCTCCCATGGATATCCAAACATGCACTAAGTTAGTCTTTTTTCTTGGAACTTTCCCGAGTTATCCAATAGCCAGATGGACATAAAAGTCTTTTTCCTCCTCCCTTGATTGGTCGACATTCCTTCCACTGTTTCATTGCGCTCTCATTTTTTCCCCCACAACATTCAAATTTCAAAAGTTTCAAAACCCACAAACAAAAGCAAACCTCAAATGGCCCCTTTCTGCTTTCCCTTACTTTTCTTCTCCCATAAGAACACGCCCTTTCCCCCTTTCTTTTCCACCACCGTTTTTTTCCAAGGGAAGTGATACAAAAGAAGATGGAGAATGGAGAAATGGCGATTGATCTCAGAGGAACACCAACACATGATGGCAGATATGTCCGTTACAACATCTTAGGCAACATCTTCGAAGTTTCTTCCAAGTATGTTCCTCCTATTCGGCCTGTTGGTCGTGGCGCTTACGGCATCGTTTGGTAATGTCCTGCTTTCCTTCTACTTCTCCGTTTTGGGTTTCCTTTACTTGAGAATCTAAAGCTGTAGATTCACAGGATTGATTGAGTTTTTGGGTTATTTTATTCTTCATGGTTCGGATTTCAGTGCTAAGCAGAAATGAGATATGGGTTTGTTCCAATTTGATGTTTCAGGAAGTTTCAATTTTTACTCTTATAATTGAAATACTTTAGGAATTAATTTTGGTATTGGTTTTTTTATGGGGACAATGAATTTGGATCTTGTGATTATTGCAGCTGTGCCACGAATTCTGAGACAAAGGAAGAGGTTGCAATAAAAAAGATTGGGAATGCATTTGACAACAGGATTGATGCTAAAAGAACACTCCGCGAGATCAAGCTCCTTTGTCACATGGATCATGATAATGTGAATCTCTAGATTCATAATTCGTTTGCTTATTATTTTCATGTCATACTATAAAGGAGATACGAATGGTTGGATTATTACTTTTGCAGATTATCAAAATAAAGGACATAATACCGCCGCCGGAGAAGGAAATGTTCAATGATGTTTACATTGCCTACGAGCTAATGGACACCGATCTGCATCAAATAATACAGTCTACCCAGGCTCTCACTGATGATCACTGTCAGGTGGATTATATATAGTTTGTGATGTTATCTTGGTCCTAATATTATCTTGTATTTGATTGTAATAGACACGTATCGTGTTATCGCGTAGCACCGGTACTAGTTTAATATAATTGTATACTATTTGAAGTTAGGCTGTGAATTCAAATTTGTTGAAGCTATATTTTTTTGCAGTATTTCCTGTATCAACTGTTACGTGGCCTTAAGTACATACACTCGGCGAATGTTTTGCACCGCGATCTAAAGCCTAGCAACCTGCTTCTCAATGCAAACTGCGATCTCAAAATTTGTGACTTTGGTCTTGCGAGAACCACCTCCGAGACAGACTTCATGACCGAGTATGTTGTAACCAGATGGTATAGAGCCCCTGAGTTGCTTCTCAATTGTTCGGAGTATACCGCTGCTATCGATATCTGGTCCGTTGGTTGTATTTTAATGGAAATAATTAGAAGGGAGCCACTTTTTGCTGGTAAAGATTATGTTCAGCAGTTGGGGCTTATTACTCAGGTACTCATCCATTTATTTTCGTTCAAACTCAAAACACAATTCTTTAGTTTCATAGAAGAACACTGAATATTGGTAGAATCAGCATTTTTAGGCATTGTTACAATGGAAGCATGAAGCAGGTTGTAGAATTTTTAGTGGACATCGGACGCATGATTACAAAACTTGCTTAGATAAATGATTTTCTTTATTGATTATTACATAAAACAGTTACTAGGGTCGCCGGAAGATTCAGATCTCGGATTCCTTGGGAGCGACAATGCTCGAAAGTATGTTAAGCAGCTTCCTCGTTTCCCTAAGCAACCTTTTGCAGAAAAATTTCCAGATGTGTCTTCTGTGGCAATCGACCTTGCTGAAAAAATGCTGGTTTTCGATCCAAGCAAACGCATCACTGGTAAATTTGGTCAATAGGATTTACAATGGTTGTGTTTCTTCACATTTTCTTTTCTCATTTTTCTTATAAGAAACATCTCTTTGATACGATGCATGTAAAGTCGACGAGGCACTGAATCACCCATATTTGTCAAGTCTTCATGAGATAAACGAAGAGCCGACTTGTCAATCGCCTTTCATATTCGATTTCGAGCAGATGACCTTGAACGAAGAAGATATTAAAGAACTGATATGGAGGGAGTCTTTGAACTTCAATCAAGATAAGATGCTGGAATGAAGTCAGTACCAAGTTTCCTACTTTATATTGTTTTGCTTCATTAAAGCCCTGTTTCAAAGGTTGATTGTAATGAAAATGCTTGCTTATGTATAAATACAAGACGATTCGGGAAAAAAACCCGAGATAGGTTCTTCCTGGAGGTGTTGAGATTTAAAATGGCTGAAAGATTTTTTGTTTATGGGTCTATATGGGAGTTTGATGTAGTAATTATATACAGTAGTTCCAAAATTTTGGGTTTCATCTGATTTGAGATATTTTAAATTCTGAGTCATTTGGATTTGAATCGTTTCGAATACGAAGCGCTATTGTTCTTAGACTCCTTATGTGTATGGTATATGATTGCATGTTTTTTATTTATAAAACAGAGATATGTGTAATACACGTTTAAATAATTTCTTAGACTTATGAAAGAAGTTATTTAGCGAGATTCATTAATTAGTCTGATGACTAAAAATATTTATTTTGTTTTATTTTGTATGAATTCAGAATTTAACATGATAGTGTAATTTTTCTCAATTTAATAAAAAATAACTTATTTAGCACTGTTTTACTTTTCCGCACATATATAACTTTGTCCACATGAGTTATTTGTTGGATTGATTTGCTCTTTGGTGGCTTATGTATATATACGTATACATATTTTTTAATATATACGTATACATATTTAAATAGTATATATTTGACTTATTATCCTGTTTGTATTTGAACTATACTGAATTTTCAGTTTCATACATAATATTTCAAAATTCTCAGTTTCATACATCGAGACTGGAGTATTTCGCCATTAACAGATTTGCTCACTTATGTCACAAAAATTAACGCGGCATAATAGCTGAATTAATCTTCAAAGATTTATTATTTTTAAATTTCAACCTTAAAAATTTTAAAAATTCAAAATATAAATATAAAGTGGGTAATTCAAAAAAATTATAAAAAAATATTCCGACCAATAAATGATTGACATGTGGCATAATTTAGTTTTTTTAAAATTTTTTTTCACCCTCAAATAATATCTTAATTATTGGAAATTTGTTGCACATGTGTTTTAATTCCTAACTCGCATGCTGTGACACTTGCATATAACTTTAGTAATTCTCGTAGCCATGATTGCAGGGTCTCACGGGGAACAAAGGAAGCTGTTCTCCACTTGATCATACTTTTGTTACAATGAAGACCGAAACAATGCGCGTTCCTCCATCTCATTCAAATGGCATTCTTTTGCATCAGACATCAATAGGAAGCAACATCAAAAGTAATACGATTACTACTGCAAAATGTTTTAGCCCGAAGCTTTGATTGACTTTGGTTCTAACAACATGAATTAATCTTTTTTATCAAGTTTCTTTATTTCAATATTTACTTTTTTATTTTTCAAATTAAGATAATTTTATTTTCTCCATTTTATAGTATTTTCAAGAAAAATAAAGTATAAAAAAGATTATATTGGAGACATCTATAGTTTATACATGTCTTTTATTTTAATTTTTATTTGTTTTTCAAAAAATGAAAAAAAATAGAATAGCATTTTTTTAAAAAATCAAAAATTTCTCAAAATCTCAAATCCTTAAAACCTCAAACCTTACAAATTTTAAAATTAACAATATTATCATCGTCGTCGGAAATCTTCGTCCATCTTCCTTACAATTCATCGTAGGTAATCGGCGAAAAGGCGTGCCAGTTTAACGTTGAATGGCTGGAGCATTTCGCATTCATCGTTCGACATCTTTTTGGCATGCCTCTCACCGGTTACCGACGATGAGTGATTGAGAAAAATAGATGGAAATTTCGGCGATGACATTGGTGGGATTCGATGAGACTATTGATGATGACAATAGCGTCAATCTTTAAATTTTGAGTTTAGAGTTTTAAAGATTTAAAATATTTTGCGATTTTTAAAAATTCCAAGATATTTTAAATTTATTTTCTTGAGATTGATTTTGAAAAAAAATAAAAAATATGTGTTATATTATAATTAGGTGATAGATTCTTTTGACAGACTATTTCAGAACAAATCAAAACAAAACGTTAAATATTTAATTTATGGGTAAACTGCATAAATGGTCACCGAATTTTTAGGGAAGATTTATTTTGGTTACCATACTTTTAAAATATTTGATAAGGTCACCAAACTTTTAGTTTGATTTAAATATAGTCACCCAACTTTTAGGGCGGATTCATTTTAGTCACCATACTTTTAAAATATTCGATAAGGTCAAACAACATTTTATTCAATTTCAATATAGTCACGAACTTTTTTTAGCGCGGATTCATTTTGGTCACCATACTTATAAAATATTCGATAAGGTCACCAAACTAAAAGTACGGTGACTATATTGAAATCAAACTAAAAGTTGGTGATCTTATCGAATATTTTAAAAGTACGGTGACCAAAATGAATCCGCGCTAAAAAAATTTCGGTGACTATATTGAAATCAAACTAAACGTTTCGTGACCTTATCAAATATTTTATAAGTATGGTGACCAAAATGAATATGCCCTAAAAGTAAGTGACCATTTATGTAGTTCACCCTTAATTTATTCTCAGTTAAAAAAATACTTTAGCACCTACTAAAAACAGTAAAATTTTAGGGTTTTTTTTTTAAGTTTAAGCGCAAAAAATATCATTAGACCATTTGAAATGTTCATCTGAAAAACAGCGCGTAAGCGGTAGAGGTTGTGTGAGAATGACGATGAAAACTGAAAACGAGAGTAATGTCAGATCTAGTTGCCCTCCACCCTTTGATTTCTACTTCTTAGAAACCCTAAACCTTCTATCCATCATGTAACGCTCTTTTCTTTCTTTATATTTTGTTTCTTGTTGCATCAGCGTTTTATCTTTTCAGCAGCACTGGTGATTTGTTTTTCTTCCTTCTTTTTTAATTTTTTCTGGAGGTTTGATTTTCCTTCTTGACTATTTGGTTTCTTTAAAAATTAACGCGGTGACTATTAACTCTCTTTCTTGTTTCTCCTTTCAATTTTGCTGATACTTGTGCCCGGAACCCTTGCTCGAGGAAAATCTGGAGTTTCTTAGATCTCATAATATCAAACTTGTCCAGTCCGCGATTGAAGAGAAAACGGTATTCCCCCATGCTTCTATGGCAATTACACCAAAGATTTTTCAGTTGATCACTGTTGCTGTATACTTGTTGAATTTAAGTTTTTTTTCATCTTTGAATATCGGTTCACTGTCTAATAAATATTTGTTAAAAGAATGGAATTCTTTGGTTCTTGGACTTGTTAAGCAATGGTATAAATTTCAGAAAACTGCTGAGGAATAATCTTGAATATAGAATTAGAATAAACAATAAATGATTTAGAAAACAAATATACCTCATCTTAAAATCAAAGATAACTTATTATTTAAATTTTGGGATATGTTATTTCTGTCGGACTTTTGATTCCCAATGGCTTATTGCTTTCTTTTTTCTTCTCAGTAGCCTTGAGTTGTTACTCTCCAAGATGCCTCGGTATGGAATTCATACACTTTGGAACAGACCCTTTTGTTTCATCCTTTTCTCGTACTAGGGTGTTTTACTTTTGCGTACTTTTAAGATAAAGTTGTTTCTTTACAGATGTGAGAAATCAACCTATTTTGATCCACTGCAAGCGCAGAAAGGTAATAGTCGAAATTCAGAAATTATTGTAGAATTATTAGCTTAGCTTGATGAAATATTTATTAGGTATACAATACATTTGTGTGGTTATTCATATATGACTTGTAAGTTGAATGAAATCTATATGGAAAGAACTATATGGCTTTCCGTTGCTGTGTTGTGTCGGTTTTGTTGAGGCGTAATAAGTTATATAAATTTTATTTGGATATAAAAACTCAGTGGGCTCTTATTTCTCAGCCAATTGGACTCAAAGATGCAATCGGGGGAGAACTCAAGTTCTTAATCGGTATGGAATTCATGAACTTTGGAACTGACCCTTTTGCTTCATCTTTTTCCGTTAGCAGGGTGTTTTCTCTTTGCGGGCTTTTAAGATAAAGTTGTTTCTTTACAGATGCAGTGAATCAAAATAGGATGATTTCTCACAAGCGCGGAAAGGTAATAGTCCAAATTTAGCTATTATTGTAGAATTATTAGCTTAGCTTGATGAAATGAATATTGGGTATACGGTACATTTGTGTGATTATTCATTGAGTTTTCCTTGAGGGTTTAGGTTGGCTAATAAGATATGTGAAAATTTTGTTTATATATATTACTTGTAAGATGAATGAATTAAATGAAAGCTATATGGCTTTTTGTTTCTGTGTTGTGTCGGTTTTGTTGAGACATAAGAAGTTATATAAATTTATTTGGATATAAAAACTCAGTGGGCTCTTAGTTTTCAGCGGAAAAGTACTCGAATTTTGTTCTTTTTCTAATGACATCAAAGGGGTTGATTTCATTTGTTCTTTAATGAAAAATGTGGCAGCTGTGACCTTTTTATCCTTCTTGCAGCACCGGACAGGTAGCGTTGTTAGTGCTTGAGGAGCAGAATTGGTGTTTGCCATTTGTATTTGAGGAGTCATTTGAAGTGAAACGCCTGAGATTAGTGTATTCACAGCATCGTTTATCAGTACCATGGATATGGTATTGATATCTTACGATTTTGGTATGCCATTTAATATGTTGCACTATCAATCAATAGCATTCATGTTTATTAGATGGCAATGACATATGAAGTTAAAAGACAAGCTTAAGTACTCTTTTTCCTGGCAGTTGTGGCCGTTGCGAATGGTCTCCAAGCAGAGGAAGACTTGCCCGTTTTATCAGGAAGTGATCTTTTATACTTGATTATGAATCACAAAACTTTAAAGAATATCCTTGTGATAAGTAAGTTCCATTCACTACCATTTCAAAACTGCTTTAATCGGGATATAAGGTCTATCATTCCCCGTGACATTCTATATTTTGCAGTGATGTCATCTCGTGATTGTATCAATCTCGTGTTTAAGTGTTTGTTGAAGGGTGCAGTTGATTTTCTAGTGAAACCTATTTGGAAGAATGAACTTAAAAATCTTTGGCAGCAACTTTGGAGGAGATGCCACAGTGTGAGTTCCTCTAATCTCTGCTTCAAATTCGATGTTGTCTAATGATGTTCAATACCTCCGGTGTTTATTCGGAGATTCAGTTCATGTCTCCATATGGTAATGTCGTACACAATTTCCCAGTAAAGTTTTCTTTAAGCTGATGTTTCAATGTCAGTTTTTTCGCAGTGGAGGTAGAAATTGACCACCCATTGCCGTGTATTATGCCGTCTAAATCGATTCAAGTCCCGATTTGGTCCGGAAATAAGAGCCAGAGAAGCCAACAAAGGATATGGGCCAACAGATCCTCAAACAAATAAGTAGCTATAAAGAAGTCTAATGGGCCCAGAAAACCCCACGCAACACATTTGCTTCAACCATCATACAATGAGAGTTTTGTTCGTAGTTAATAGTTTTATTGAAAATATATATATTTTAAAAATTTAACCACATGCTTTGCTTAGTGTTTTTTTATCAGTGGATATGTCATTACGAACAGTAATTCTTTTAATCAAAACGTGGTGGGAAAATTATTCTCACTAATTTCTTAGATATTTATCGTTTTCGGTCGAATTGGATACTATTATCCCTAAAATGATGTGTTTTGTTTGTTTGGGATGTAAATTTTTTTAAATATTTTTATTTTATATCAATTTAATATTTAAATATTTAGTGTATTTTTATTAATATTGTGCTTTTTATGTCTCTAATACTTTTTAAACTTATTATCTAAATATCTACATCATAATGTAAATTTGATTGATTGAAATAATGTAAACCTAATTTTGGTTTGAGCTTTATATTTTGCACAAAAATCTGGATTTCAAGCTTCTGACAATGAAACTGTTGTTTGTAAGTTGTTCAAATCCAATCGATTTTTATTAATATTGTTATTGATACTTGCTAAAAACCTCGTTAGTTACTATGATAAAAATAAACACAAAACTATTCATGTGATTAATATCTTAGGCTTAAAGGCCCATTTATCCCTTAAACTATATACTTTTTTGAGTTGACCCTTAAAGAATTTTTCGTGATATTTTATTCTCTGAACTAAAAATCGTAACCTCTATTTAAAAAAATTAGTCTCATTTAAATCGCGCCATGTAGTTTTTTTGACCAAAAAAATTAACTGACTTTAATAAAAAGGGGGTAAAAGGCATGTTGAGTCTCTCAAGTTTTATATTTATTCAATCTAGCCCCTTTCTTCCTCCCCATGCAAGAATCTTTTATATTTATTCAATATGGTAGTTATGCAGTACGACATGTTAGGGTACGACTAAATTAAGATGATATTCAACAAAATTCTTACTCAGTTTGTAAGAATTTGTGTTATAACATAAATTCTTAACTAAGACAAAATTGAACTTAAATTTTTATCTAGTAAATAAAAACTTATATTATAACATAAATTCTTTTACAACCTAAATTCTTACCCCAATTTATAAAAATTTCTGTTCTATTTAAATTGATAAAAATTTGTATTATAATATATTTTTTTAACAAATTAGTAAGAAATTCGCTTTTACCAAAATTATTAACCTGTCTAATATAAATTTTTAGCCCCCACCCTGCAAGTGCGCGCTAAAAAATAGCATTAGATCATTCGAATAAATGGGTGAAATGTCCAACATAAAATAGGAGAATGAAATCGAGAGTGATGTCAGATCTAGTTGTCCTCCGCCCTCCGATTTCTCCTTCTTAGAAACCCTAAACCTTGGATCCACCATGTAACACTCTCTTCTTTCTTTATATTTTGTTTCTTGTTGCATCGCTAAAGCGTTTTATCTTTTCAGTAGCATTGGTGATTTGTTTTTCTTCTTTTTTTAATCTTTTTTTTGCAGTTTTGATTTTCCTTCTTACTTTTCTTTTTTTGACTGATTGGTTTCTTTGGAAATTAACGGGGTGGCTATTAACTCTCTCTCTCCTTTCTTTCAATTTTGCAGATATTTGTGCCCGGAAACCTATCCCGAAGAAAATATGGAGTTTCTTCGATCTCATAATATCAAGCTTTTCCAGTTCGGGATTGAAGAGAAAACGGTATTTTTCCCCTATGCTTCTTATGACAATTACACCAGAAATTTTAAGTTGATCGCTATTGGTGTATACTTATTGAATTTAAGTCTTTTTCATCTTTGAATGTTTGGTTTACCAGTCTAATACATATTTGTTTCAAAGAATTCTGAAGAATTATTAAAATTCCGATGAGTTTTGGGTCACCATTGGTGAAAACGATTTAAGTTAAAAGAGTCAGACTGTCCAACCTATTGGAATTTGGTCAAGAATGGAATTCTTTTCTTGGACTTGTTAGTCAATGGTATAAAATTCAGAAACAGTCAAGAAAAATCTTGAACATAGAATACCATAAATGATTCGGAAAACTATATGGCTTTCCATTGTTGTGTTGTGTCGGTTTTGTTGAGACATGAAAAGTTATATAAATTTTATTTGGATATAAAAACTCAGTGGGCTCTTAGTTTTCGGCGGAAAAGTACTCGAATTTTGTTCTTTTTCAATTTTGCTGATATTTGTGCCTGGAACCTTACCCCGAGGAGAATGGAGTTCTTATATATATATATATATATATATATATATATATAACTTTAATAAATTTAACGGTTAGTAATTTTATTTGTGTTGCCTTGTCCGGTCAAAGAACTATGCGGCAAGGCAAAGGAAACGTTAATGCAAGAAAGCAATATCCAGGTTTAGTATGATAGCTGTCTAGTCTCTAATTCCAAGAGACACTGATCTATATGTGTTTAATTACCAAAGAATTTTGGAATTTGGTAAAGAATGGAATTCTTTAGTTCTTGAACTTGTTAGGTAATGGTATAAAATTCAGAAAACTGTTGATCAGGAAGAATATTGAATATAGAATAAGAATATGCCATAAACGATTAAAAAATATATATACCTCATCTTAAAATCAAAGATACTCAAATTTATTATTTCTGTCATTAATGGTACTTTTGATTCCCAATGGCTTATTGCTTTTCTTTTCTTTCTTCTCAGGAGCCTTACTCTCAAAGATGCAATCGGGGGAGAACTCAAGATCTTAATCAGTATAAAATTCATAAACTTTGGAACTGACCCTTTTGCTTCATCTTTTTCCCTTACCACGGTGTTTTATCTTTGCGGACATTTAAAATAAAGTTGTTTCTTTACAGATGCAATGGATCAAAATAGGATGATTTCTCACAAGCGCGGAAAGGTAATAGTCAAAATTCAGCAATTATTGTAGATAGCTTGATGAAATGAATATTAGGTATATGGTACATTTGTGGTTATTCATCGAGTTTTCCTCGCGGGTTTAGGTTGGCCGATAAGATATGTGATAAATTTGTTTATATATATATATATGTCTTGTAAGATGAATGAATTAAATGAAAGCTATATCACAAGCTTAATTACTCTTTTTCCTGGCAGTTTTGGCCTTTGCGTATGGTCCCCAAGCGTGGAAAGTCCTAGAAGATCCGTCTATGATGTTGATCTTGTCCAGAGGATGACTTGCCTGTTTTATCAGGAAGTGATCTTTTATACTTGATTATGAATCACAAAACTTTAAAGAATACCGCTGTGATAAGTAAGTTCCTTTCCCTACTATTTCAAAACTGCTTTAATGGGGATATAAGGTATATCATTCCTCATGACATTCTATAATTTGCTGTGATTGTATCAATCTTGTGTTTAAGTGTTTGTCGACGGGTGCAGTTGATTTTCTAGTGAAACCTATTTGGAAGAATGAACTTAAAAATCTTTGGCAGCATCTTTGGAGGAGATGCCACAGTGTGAGTTCCTCTAATCTCTGCTTCAAATCCAATGTTGTCTTATGATGTTCAATACCTCCCGTGTTTATTCGAAGATTCAGTTCATGTCTCCATATGGCAATGTCGTACACAATTTCCCAGTAAAGTTTTCTTTAAGCTGATTTTGTTTCAATGGCAGTTTTTTCGCAGTGGAGTTGTAATCTGCTATTGGAAATGCAGGGTTGACATTGGCCACCCATTGCCGAGTATTATGCGTCTAATCGATTCAAGTCCAATTTGGTCCGGAAATAAGAGCCAGAGAAGCCAACAAAGGATATGGGCCAACAGATCCTCGCACAAGGAGGGTTTGGTTCTTAGAAAATATTCGCATGTTTTGTTTAGTGTTTTTTATCAGTGAAAAAGTCATTACCAACAGTATTTGTTCAGGGATAGAATCCACGTACACATAATGTAAAATTTATAATTTTACATGTTTTTTGAATCGTTAGATGAGTGAAATCGTAGATGGACCTAAAAGCTGGCTGGAGAAGGTGGTCACCCCTGAAAAATTTGAAATTCTAGAAAGATTTAGAAATTTTCTATGTATTTCCTGTTGATAATCTATTTTTGCCTTCTAATTTGCCCATTCTAAAATTTTATAGGCTTGCCCCCTAACATAAAGTAGTTTTGCGTCTATCCCTAGGAGAAACGGATGGTTGAGATTAATTTCGTATTTTTTCTGGAGGTTTGATTTTCCTTCTTGACTGTTTGGTTTTTTTGAAAATTAACGCAGTGACTATTAACTCTCTTTCTTGTTTCTCCTTTCAATTTTGCTGATACTTGTGCCCGGAACCCTTGCTCGAGGAAAATCTGGAGTTTCTTAGATCTCATAATATCAAACTTGTCCAGTCCGCGATTGAAGAGAAAACGGTATTCCCCCATGCTTCTATGGCAATTACACCAAAGATTTTTCAGTTGATCACTGTTGCTGTATACTTGTTGAATTTAAGTTTTTTTTCATCTTTGAATATCGGTTCACTGTCTAATAAATATTTGTTAAAAGAATGGAATTCTTTGGTTCTTGGACTTGTTAAGCAATGGTATAAATTTCAGAAAACTGCTGAGGAATAATCTTGAATATAGAATTAGAATAAACAATAAATGATTTAGAAAACAAATATACCTCATCTTAAAATCAAAGATAACTTATTATTTAAATTTTGGGATATGTTATTTCTGTCGGACTTTTGATTCCCAATGGCTTATTGCTTTCTTTTTCTTCTCAGTAGCCTTGAGTTGTTACTCTCCAAGATGCCTCGGTATGGAATTCATACACTTTGGAACAGACCCTTTTGTTTCATCCTTTTCTCGTACTAGGGTGTTTTACTTTTGCGTACTTTTAAGATAAAGTTGTTTCTTTACAGATGTGAGAAATCAACCTATTTTGATCCACTGCAAGCGCAGAAAGGTAATAGTCGAAATTCAGAAATTATTGTAGAATTATTAGCTTAGCTTGATGAAATATTTATTAGGTATACAATACATTTGTGTGGTTATTCATATATGACTTGTAAGTTGAATGAAATCTATATGGAAAGAACTATATGGCTTTCCGTTGCTGTGTTGTGTCGGTTTTGTTGAGGCGTAATAAGTTATATAAATTTTATTTGGATATAAAAACTCAGTGGGCTCTTATTTCTCAGCCAATTGGACTCAAAGATGCAATCGGGGGAGAACTCAAGTTCTTAATCGGTATGGAATTCATGAACTTTGGAACTGACCCTTTTGCTTCATCTTTTTCCGTTAGCAGGGTGTTTTCTCTTTGCGGGCTTTTAAGATAAAGTTGTTTCTTTACAGATGCAGTGAATCAAAATAGGATGATTTCTCACAAGCGCGGAAAGGTAATAGTCCAAATTTAGCTATTATTGTAGAATTATTAGCTTAGCTTGATGAAATGAATATTGGGTATACGGTACATTTGTGTGATTATTCATTGAGTTTTCCTTGAGGGTTTAGGTTGGCTAATAAGATATGTGAAAATTTTGTTTATATATATTACTTGTAAGATGAATGAATTAAATGAAAGCTATATGGCTTTTTGTTTCTGTGTTGTGTCGGTTTTGTTGAGACATAAGAAGTTATATAAATTTATTTGGATATAAAAACTCAGTGGGCTCTTAGTTTTCAGCGGAAAAGTACTCGAATTTTGTTCTTTTTCTAATGACATCAAAGGGGTTGATTTCATTTGTTCTTTGAAAAATGTGGCAGCTGTGACCTTTTTATCCTTCTTGCAGCACCGGACAGGTAGCGTTGTTAGTGCTTGAGGAGCAGAATTGGTGTTTGCCATTTGTATTTGAGGAGTCATTTGAAGTGAAACGCCTGAGATTAGTGTATTCACAGCATCGTTTATCAGTACCATGGATATGGTATTGATATCTTACGATTTTGGTATGCCATTTAATATGTTGCACTATCAATCAATAGCATTCATGTTTATTAGATGGCAATGACATATGAAGTTAAAAGACAAGCTTAAGTACTCTTTTTCCTGGCAGTTGTGGCCGTTGCGAATGGTCTCCAAGCAGAGGAAGACTTGCCCGTTTTATCAGGAAGTGATCTTTTATACTTGATTATGAATCACAAAACTTTAAAGAATATCCTTGTGATAAGTAAGTTCCATTCACTACCATTTCAAAACTGCTTTAATCGGGATATAAGGTCTATCATTCCCCGTGACATTCTATATTTTGCAGTGATGTCATCTCGTGATTGTATCAATCTCGTGTTTAAGTGTTTGTTGAAGGGTGCAGTTGATTTTCTAGTGAAACCTATTTGGAAGAATGAACTTAAAAATCTTTGGCAGCAACTT
Organism: Hibiscus mutabilis; assembly: GCA_019671005.1. Taxonomy (NCBI): domain Eukaryota; kingdom Viridiplantae; phylum Streptophyta; class Magnoliopsida; order Malvales; family Malvaceae; genus Hibiscus; species Hibiscus mutabilis. The sequence goes on from JAGYYJ010002578.1 coordinate 26,014, forward strand.
TGGAGGAGATGCCACAGTGTGAGTTCCTCTAATCTCTGCTTCAAATTCGATGTTGTCTAATGATGTTCAATACCTCCGGTGTTTATTCGGAGATTCAGTTCATGTCTCCATATGGTAATGTCGTACACAATTTCCCAGTAAAGTTTTCTTTAAGCTGATGTTTCAATGTCAGTTTTTTCGCAGTGGAGGTAGAAATTGACCACCCATTGCCGTGTATTATGCCGTCTAAATCGATTCAAGTCCCGATTTGGTCCGGAAATAAGAGCCAGAGAAGCCAACAAAGGATATGGGCCAACAGATCCTCAAACAAATAAGTAGCTATAAAGAAGTCTAATGGGCCCAGAAAACCCCACGCAACACATTTGCTTCAACCATCATACAATGAGAGTTTTGTTCGTAGTTAATAGTTTTATTGAAAATATATATATTTTAAAAATTTAACCACATGCTTTGCTTAGTGTTTTTTTATCAGTGGATATGTCATTACGAACAGTAATTCTTTTAATCAAAACGTGGTGGGAAAATTATTCTCACTAATTTCTTAGATATTTATCGTTTTCGGTCGAATTGGATACTATTATCCCTAAAATGATGTGTTTTGTTTGTTTGGGATGTAAATTTTTTTAAATATTTTTATTTTATATCAATTTAATATTTAAATATTTAGTGTATTTTTATTAATATTGTGCTTTTTATGTCTCTAATACTTTTTAAACTTATTATCTAAATATCTACATCATAATGTAAATTTGATTGATTGAAATAATGTAAACCTAATTTTGGTTTGAGCTTTATATTTTGCACAAAAATCTGGATTTCAAGCTTCTGACAATGAAACTGTTGTTTGTAAGTTGTTCAAATCCAATCGATTTTTATTAATATTGTTATTGATACTTGCTAAAAACCTCGTTAGTTACTATGATAAAAATAAACACAAAACTATTCATGTGATTAATATCTTAGGCTTAAAGGCCCATTTATCCCTTAAACTATATTTTTTTTTTGAGTTGACCCTTAAAGATTTTTTTCGTGATATTTTATTCTCAACTAAAAATCGTAACCTCTATTTTAAAAAAAAAATTAGTCTCATTTAAATCGCGCCATGTAGTTTTTTTGACCAAAAAAATTAACTGACTTTAATAAAAAGGGGGTAAAAGGCATGTTGAGTCTCTCAAGTTTTATATTTATTCAATCTAGCCCCTTTCTTCCTCCCCATGCAAGAATCTTTTATATTTATTCAATATGGTAGTTATGCAGTACGACATGTTAGGGTACGACTAAATTAAGATGATATTCAACAAAATTCTTACTCAGTTTGTAAGAATTTGTGTTATAACATAAATTCTTAACTAAGACAAAATTGAACTTAAATTTTTATCTAGTAAATAAAAACTTATATTATAACATAAATTCTTTTACAACCTAAATTCTTACCCCAATTTATAAAAATTTCTGTTCTATTTAAATTGATAAAAATTTGTATTATAATATATTTTTTTAACAAATTAGTAAGAAATTCGCTTTTACCAAAATTATTAACCTGTCTAATATAAATTTTTAGCCCCCACCCTGCAAGTGCGCGCTAAAAAATAGCATTAGATCATTCGAATAAATGGGTGAAATGTCCAACATAAAATAGGAGAATGAAATCGAGAGTGATGTCAGATCTAGTTGTCCTCCGCCCTCCGATTTCTCCTTCTTAGAAACCCTAAACCTTGGATCCACCATGTAACACTCTCTTCTTTCTTTATATTTTGTTTCTTGTTGCATCGCTAAAGCGTTTTATCTTTTCAGTAGCATTGGTGATTTGTTTTTCTTCTTTTTTTAATCTTTTTTTTGCAGTTTTGATTTTCCTTCTTACTTTTCTTTTTTTGACTGATTGGTTTCTTTGGAAATTAACGGGGTGGCTATTAACTCTCTCTCTCCTTTCTTTCAATTTTGCAGATATTTGTGCCCGGAAACCTATCCCGAAGAAAATATGGAGTTTCTTCGATCTCATAATATCAAGCTTTTCCAGTTCGGGATTGAAGAGAAAACGGTATTTTTCCCCTATGCTTCTTATGACAATTACACCAGAAATTTTAAGTTGATCGCTATTGGTGTATACTTATTGAATTTAAGTCTTTTTCATCTTTGAATGTTTAAAGTTACCAGTCTAATACATATTTGTTTCAAAGAATTCTGAAGAATTATTAAAATTCCGATGAGTTTTGGGTCACCATTGGTGAAAACGATTTAAGTTAAAAGAGTCAGACTGTCCAACCTATTGGAATTTGGTCAAGAATGGAATTCTTTTCTTGGACTTGTTAGTCAATGGTATAAAATTCAGAAACAGTCAAGAAAAATCTTGAACATAGAATACCATAAATGATTCGGAAAACTATATGGCTTTCCATTGTTGTGTTGTGTCGGTTTTGTTGAGACATGAAAAGTTATATAAATTTTATTTGGATATAAAAACTCAGTGGGCTCTTAGTTTTCGGCGGAAAAGTACTCGAATTTTGTTCTTTTTTAATTTTGCTGATATTTGTGCCTGGAACCTTACCCCGAGGAGAATGGAGTTCTTATATATATATATAACTTTAATAAATTTAACGGTTAGTAATTTTATTTGTGTTGCCTTGTCCGGTCAAAGAATTATGCGGCAAGGCAAAGGAAACGTTAATGCAAGAAAGCAATATCCAGGTTTAGTATGATAGCTGTCTAGTCTCTAATTCCAAGAGACACTGATCTATATGTGTTTAATTACCAAAGAATTTTGGAATTTGGTAAAGAATGGAATTCTTTAGTTCTTGAACTTGTTAGGTAATGGTATAAAATTCAGAAAACTGTTGATCACGAAGAATATTGAATATAGAATAAGAATATACCATAAACGATTAAAAAATATATATACCTCATCTTAAAATCAAAGATACTCAAATTTATTATTTCTGTCATTAACGGTACTTTTGATTCCCAATGGCTTATTGCTTTTCTTTTCTTTCTTCTCGGGAGGCTCGAGTTGTTACTCTCAAAGATTCAATCGGGGGAGAACTCAAGATCTTAATCAGTATAGAATTCATAAACTTTGGAACTGACCCTTTTCCTTCATCTTTTTCCCTTACCACGGTGTTTTATCTTTGCGGACATTTAAAATAAAGTTGTTTCTTTACGGATGCAATGGATCAAAATAGGATGATTTCTCACAAGCGCGGAAAGGTAATAGTCAAAATTCAGCAATTATTGTAGATAGCTTGATGAAATGAATATTAGGTATATGGTACATTTGTGGTTATTCATCGAGTTTTCCTCGCGGGTTTAGGTTGGCTGATAAGATATGTGATAAATTTGTTTATATATATATGTCTTGTAAGATGAATGAATTAAATGAAAGCTATATCACAAGCTTAATTACTCTTTTTCCTGGCAGTTTTGGCCTGTGCGTATGGTCCCCAAGCGTGGAAAGTCCTAGAAGATCTTGTCCAGAGGAAGACTTGCCTGTTTTATCAGGAAGTGATCTTTTATACTTGATTATGAATCACAAAACTTTAAAGAATACCTCTGTGATAAGTAAGTTCCTTTCCCTACTATTTCAAAACTGCTTTAATGGGGATATAAGGTATATCATTCCTCATGACATTCTATAATTTGCAGTGATTGTATCAATCTTGTGTTTAAGTGTTTGTCGACGGGTGCAGTTGATTTTCTAGTGAAACCTATTTGGAAGAATGAACTTAAAAATCTTTGGCAGCATCTTTGGAGGAGATGCCACAGTGTGAGTTCCTCTAATCTCTGCTTCAAATCCAATGTTGTCTTATGATGTTCAATACCTCCTGCGTTTATTCGAAGATTCAGTTCATGTCTCCATATGGCAATGTCGTACACAATTTCCCAGTAAAGTTTTCTTTAAGCTGATTTTGTTTCAATGGCAGTTTTTTCGCAGTGGAGTTGTAATCTGCTATTGGAAATGCAGGGTTGACATTGGCCACCCATTGCCGAGTATTATGCGTCTAATCGATTCAAGTCCAATTTGGTCCGGAAATAAGAGCCAGAGAAGCCAACAAAGGATATGGGCCAACAGATCCTCGAACAACAAGGAGGGTTTGGTTCTTAGAAAATATTCGCATGTTTTGTTTAGAGTGTTTTTTATCAGTGAAAAAGTCATTACCAACAGTATTTGTTCAGGGATAGAATCTACGTACACATAATGTAAAATTTATAAATTTACATGTTTTTTGGATCGTTAGATGGGTGAAATCGTGGGTGGACCTAAAATCGGGCTGGAGAAGTCTCACCCCTCTAAAAATTTGAAATTCTATAAAGATTTAGAAATTTTCTATGTATTTCATGTTGATAATCTATTTTTGCCTCCTAATTTGCCCATTCTAAAATTTTATAGGCTTGCCCCTAAAATAAAGTTTTTCGTCTATAACGGATGGTTAAGATTAATTTCGTATTTTTTCCCAAGTGATAAACATAACACAACTCATTGTTAATCTTAGCCGAAAAACATGTAAAAATTAAAAAATTTTACTCTGTATAATTTGGATCTTATCTCGTATAAAACGATGAGAATATCATTCTCACTATTTTTTTAAATATTTATTAACATCAGTCAAATTGGATAATATTACTCCTAAAGTAATGCGTTTTGTTTTCATTTGTTGTATATTTTTAATTAGATAATGAATTATTTGAGGTGTAATTTTATTAAATTTTTTATATTTTTATATTAATTTAATATTTAAATGATGTAACACATTTAATTATTACTTTAACATTTAACGTGTTTCTATCAATATTATGTTTATTATGTCTACAATATTATTTTTAAATATATTATCTAAATATTTAGATCATAATACAAATATGATTGAGATACTAGAAACTTAATTTAGGTTTGAGCTTTATTTTTCACAAAATAAAAATGATTGCAAGCTTATGACAATGAAATTTTGTGAAATTTTCATCTAATTTTTCATTATACTAATTATATTAACAATATATTAGATAAAAAATTGTAAAATGTAGATAGTATAATGAAAATAATTTTATGAATTTTCATGTATATATTTTTATTTTAACATTAGAAGTTTAACATATATTTTTTTAATTTAACCACTAATATTTGATTCATTGATCGACTAATCTGTATTGTATTTGCATAGACTCAATATAAGGATAATCTTCTCAATCTAATTTTCTCCAAAAGTTTTTTTTTATTTTCAAAAATAATTTTATATATTTCTTGAAATAAAACTAAAAGTGTAATTCTTTACGTAAAAAAAGGTGTCCTCGTTGAGAGCTGTATTCATTAAACAGCCGAAAATACATAAATATGTATTAAAAGCAGTTTTATAATAAAGGGTGTCCTGAAAATTCATTTATGTGTAAGACTGACATCACAGACATTTGGGCGTCCGCTGTCGGTATTAAACCAGTCTCCTGATGTTTTCTTACATTTACCACCAAAAGTTTCTCCGCATTAATAAAAGGGTAGATTTTCTCACTCATCCAACCTGATGGAAACTTCCTTGCAAGGCTCGGCAAATTGGTGGTCACGCCTGTGAATGCTCCGTACCTCTACAATACTGAACCTATACATTAAGGCGGCAGCTGTGTATAGGACACTCTGTCCCGGATAAGCTAATCCATGCCAAAGCCGATCAACTTCTGTCGCGGCAACGGGAGGTCATGTGCAGTGCAGAAATTACTCGAGGGCTTAAGCATGGGCGAAGCCACATTAATATTTTTTGAGGGTAAACTACATAAATGGTCACCGAACTTTTAGGGCAGATTCATTTTGGTCACCGTACTTTTAAAATATTCGATAAGGTCACCCAACTTTTAGTTCGATTTCAATATAGTCACCGAACTTTTAGGGCAGATTCATTTTAGTCACCGTACTTTTAAAATATTCGATAAGGTCACCAAACTTTTAGTTCAATTTCAATATAGTCACTGAACTTTTAGTTCACTTTCAATATGGTCTCTCCCGTTACCTTCCGTTAAAAGATGACGTTAGTTTTCGTTTTCCTTAATGAAAAAATGGGTAAAATACACCAATCATCACTCAACATTCTTCTCACTCCTATTTTGGTCACTAGAGTTAAAAAAATCAATTTAATAACTTAACTTTCGAATTATTCATATTTTGGCCACTCTCAAATGACATGTTTATACAAATAGGAAAATTCGATATTAATCCTTAAGATATTTATTTTGGTTAATTGGTAAATTTAGATTATTCAATTCTCGATCTTATATTGAATTAGTTAAATCAGATAATCGATTAACTAGTTAACTAAAATATTTGATACTGGAAATGATTTTTTACTTGGTTTATTAAAATATAAATTATGATAATATGGTAAATTTAATAAATTTTTGGTTGTGATAAAAGTGTAAAAACAACTAAAAAGTCAAAAAAATTGAAAGTTCACACCTATTAATTCTACCCATAGCCAAAACTTTTAAAAAAAATTAGAAGGGTATCAAAATCATTAGACTATAAGATATTGTAATGCATAAAATTTAGAAATATTATATAAACTATATCAGATCTGTTAATCAATTTTGCTTAAAACTATGAACCGTAATCGAATCGAAATAATTTATTTTAAAATTTTGTACCGAAATCGGGTTCAATTAATCCTTAAAAATTATTTTAGTTAAATGCTAAATTCAAATTATTCAATTCTCAATCTTATATTGTACCAATTAAATCGGATAATCGATTGACCGGTTAATTGGAATATTTGATTTGAGTATTTTTTTTACTTTGCTTATTAAAATATCAAATATGGTAATATGATAAATTTAATAAGCAAAGTAAAAAAATCATTACTCGAATTTTTTAAGGATTAATCGAATTTTTCTATTTTTATAACCATGTCATTTGAGAGTGACCAAAATATGAACGATTCGAAAGTTAAGTTATTAAATTGAAAACTTTTTTTAACTTTAGTGACCAAAATAGGAGTGAGAAGAATGTTGAGTGATGATTGGTGTAGTTTACCCGTTTTTTATTAAGGAAAAACAAAAACTAAGTCAGCTTTTAACGGAAGGTAACAGGAGGGACCATATTAAAAGCGAACTAAAAGTTCGGTGACTATATTGAAATTGAACTAAAAGTTGGATGACCTTATCTAATATTTTAAAAGTATGGTGACCAAAATGAATCCGCCCTAAATGTTCAGTGACTATATTGAAAATACTTAAAGTTGGGTGACCTTATCGAATATTTTAAAAGTACTATGAACAAAATGAATCTGCCCTAAAAGTTCGGTGACCATTTATGTAGTTTACCCTTTTTTATATAATTTGTATATAAAAATTAAAAAATATCTAATTGACATCATTTTATAAATAAAATGACGCTCATTTATAAATAATTAGCTCCTCTTAAGTACTATTAAAAAAATAACACCCCTTTAAATAAATTTTTGGCTCCGCCCCCAGGCTTAAAGGATCGTGATCATAGACGAAGCTAGGATCAAATATTGGGATCGATAAGAGTTTATTAAGCCTTTAAATTTAAATATTGAAAGGGTTAAAAGTCTTATTTGATTAATATTTAAATTAAAAAAACCTAAAGTATTATTATATAAAAAAATTGGCTACTAAATTGCTATGTTCCGAATAAAAATCATTTGTCCTTTTTTGGTGTCCTTATGTGTGTTCCAATATTAAAAATCGGATTTAAGACTAGGATCGTAGTATAAGATTAACATTTAGTGTTTATGGCGTAAGGTTTAAAGTTTAGGATGTAGAAAGGATACCAAGGGTAGAGAATTTTAGTCGCTCCCTTCAAATTTTAAAAAATTGTCCTTAGGGTCCTTGAATATTTTAAAGAATTTCATTTATCTCCTTAATTTTTTAATAGTTTTATAATTTTTCTCTTTGTTTTTTTTTTCAATTTCCACATTAATATATATATCTATATATTTATATATTATATTAAAATAAATACTCTATAAATATATATTTAACTTAAATGGTTGTAAAGACAAATGCCAAATATATTAATTTAAATTTATTTATTAAAATATTAATTTTTCTTATGAGTTAAATTATTAACAACACATCTTAATTGATATATTATATACACATAAATTTAATCCTTTTTAATATCAGTTTTATTTTAATATTGTTTTTTATTTTTCATTTTATTTTCGATATTATTTTATATAAGTCCTCAAAAAAACATACTATTCTTTTAACCAGATAGATAAGGCTGAGAACCCCAAAAGGTGAACCTGCAGTTTGCTATTTTAGTTCATCAAAGCCAGCATTTCAATATCGAAAGCATCCTCTGGTACATTTTATAAAATGGATTCAGATTAATAACTTTGTTATTCCAGAATTAGATAATTTCCGGAAAATTCTAAAAAAAACCCCTAATATTATGCTAATAAATTGCATATGAGTTACAACCAAAAATATTATAAAAATATGTAATATTTTAGATTGTAACCTAATATATTACAACCTTACACGTTATTTACTCCCAACGCAATTAATATGTTATACGTTTTGGTAATATTTTCGATTACAATCGATCATACTATTTTTTAGCTGCCGCATAGCAGAACTGCTGGATAATTTCCTCTTGGAGTAATCATGCTGAATATGGTTTATAGGGAAACTACTAGAGCTACACAGACACAAACTCTCAATATAAAACAACATCCACCACCAATCTGACAGAGACATTAACTTCTTAAACCCCAAAACATGTCCTCCATTGCAGCCACCTTGAAGGATGAGATTAATTCCCAGAAAACCATTCCATGCTTGCTTGGAAGAAAGGTTTTAAATGAGCGGACAATAACACAATTATGTTGAGAAACTTAGAATTAATCAAGTCCATGAAACTGAGATTTCCAGTAAAATAATTTCCTTTTTTGTAAGAACAAATCCCATATAAAAGGCATTAAAAACAACGTTGGCTCACTCAGACTCAGTAATTAAAGCCTGAATCTTCATTAATTATATGGTACTGATTTCTTTTTCTGTTTCTCTTTGTTGTCTTCCCTGATAATCCAGGGATAATTAACTCGAAAAGCAGTTCATTCCTGCAAAAACAAGAAACTACTAATAACTCAAGTATAGAACAAGATATATTTCAGTCAAATTCAATTCTAGATGTTAGAAGCATAATAAAAAAATGCAACAGAGCAGCACTAGGCACAGAAAGAAACAATGAGTTACTGTTTTAGTTCCAAAAAAGAAGATGTGGAAACGAAAAGGAAAGCGATGCGATGAGATGCGAAATACTGCAGACATAACGAACAATTCATTAAACAAAAAGGATAGTTTAGGGTTTTCTGATCCCCCTGAAACTCAGAAGCAGCAACCCAGTTATAACCAACGTACAGTATCTAAAATATAACTTTTTATTATAAAGAAATGGAAACTAAAATAATTACTGTAAAGTGTGCAAATAGATTATTTTCCAAAGTAGTAATTTTTTTATACCGTACATGTTCATTTTAGGCTTAAATGAAAAATAGGTGTATAAAGTATAATTTTTTTGAACTTTAAGTGTTTAAAGTATTATTTTGTTAAAAATATGTGTTTAAAGTTTACACCGTTGCAATTTTAGGTGTTTGACCATTAAAGTTATTAAGTAATCCAGTGCTTGGCACGTGACACTAATTTGATTTTTTTCTTTTTTTTTTAAGAAAAAACCCAATTTTTTCATTTTTTATAAAATCTCAAAATTGTTCAATTTTTACAAAACAGTCCTCAAATCTGTAAAATTCCCCAGCTCAACGTTCAGTTGGCACGCCGTTCAGCGTTTCTGGCGACGTCGTGTTGGGAGAAATGATCGCCTAGTTCTGACGACAAAAGGGGTGCGCTCAGAGGCGGTGATCTGTAGTAGAAGCAGCGGCGATTTGAGGGTTTGAGTGGGAATTTTTAGGGATTTGAGGAATGTTTTGTAAAAACTGTAAATATACGGTATTTTCTAAAATATAGTTTAACAAATGTTTTAAGTTTTAAATTTTGAAAAAATAAAATAAGCATGCCACGTGTAAAGCATTGATTTGTTAACAATTGTTTTAATACCTCTTAACGGTCAAACACCTAAAATTGCAATAATGTAAACTTTAGGCACCTAAAATTACAACGATATAAACTTTAGGTACATATTTTTAATAAAAAATACTTTATGCACTTAAAGTTCAAAAGAGGTATACTTTAGGCACTTATTTTTCATTTAAGACTTCATTTTATGATTTATGTACGAGATTTGTAACTCTTCCTTCTAACAACGTCGTCTTTAAAATTAAAACCTACTTTCTCCTTGATTGAAAAATATACTTTGTTATTACACTCAACCCTAATTAGCCCAAAGTAATAACCTTTTACTTAAACCATACAAATAAACCTCGGCTAAAACCTTAAATCACAAATATATCTTTACCACTATGAGTAGTCAAGCCTTTCTGATGATTAACTATCACTACCATTTTCTCTATATTTGACCTACTGTTTTTTTCTCTGATTTTTTTTTTGGGATCATAGTCTTTTTTCTCTGTTAGGGTTTTCCTTTATTAGCTTTTTTTAGATAAATTTTATTAGCTTGTTTTTTTATCTTGGGTAATTGTTAGGATTTGACACATTTATAAGAAGAAGTAAATGACAGTGCTTGCTGGTAAGCAAAAATAATAAATGTAAATGTTCTTGAATTAATGCTTGCCTACTGAAAGAGGTTTTAGAATGACAAGGAAATAGAGCAAAACAGCAACATACCGGCATTGCTGACACCTTTGATGACGATCATATTGGTAGTTTTGCGGGGAAACAAGGCCCACCTGATCAGACTATTTTTTTTGGTTGTAATATCGATTTTCAAATTTTTATTATGACTAATTCAAGTCGATTAGTATTGTATACTTAATTTTAACGAATTAGTTTTTCAATGAAAATTTTTCGTATACACAAGATCTCGAACTTAAGACCTATTAAATGATATCAAGTTGCTTACCAGCTTTATTTTTCATTGCAGTCCTCAAACCTCAACTGGGGATTGTAATGTCCGTTTTTAAAAGCTGAAAAAAGTTAGCTGCCAGCAAATGTCATTTTGGGCATTAAAAACGGTGGGCAAACGTTCATTTGATGACCAACGTTAATTGTTTGGCAAGAAAAAATTGAACAAGCGTCCGTTTGAGCCGCTAAACTCAACAAAAAATACAGCCTAATCCCATTAATATTTTTTATTCAAAGTTTATGTATAGTTTTTACATTTATTTTATATAAAAAATTGTTGTCAATGGACGAATAAATAAGTTAGACAATTATTTAAAGGAAAAAACTTTAATACACAGGCCGTGTAAAATTTAGTTTACATGTGCCTTTTAGTTTTAGGGGTTAGAGTTTTAGTTTAGTGTTTGAGGTTTAGGGGTTTGGGTTGTAGGGTTTAGAATTTAAGGTTAGTGTTTATAATTTAGGGTTTATGGTTTAGAATGTGGGGTTTAGTTTTTAGGGTTAGGGTTAGAAATTTAGGATTTGAGTTTTTATAGTGTAAATATACATGCTCGTGTAAAATTAATTTAAACAGCTTGTATATCAAAGTTTTACCCTTATTTAAACTTGTTTATATTATAACTTTTAACTAAAAATAACTGTTATACAATTTTTAACTAAAAATTTATACCAGCAAAATCAAATATTATAAACTTTAAATTGTACAAATACTTCAACAACTAAAATTATTTAAGCTTAAATTAGAATTAAAATTAGTTAAATCCACAAATATTGCATGGAATTATACTAAAAATCTATGTTCAAGGATGAAATAATATACCATTTCATTACATAACTTTATTTACCAACTTTTACCCACAAAATGATATTATATCAAGTTAGTTTTTTGTATTGAAAAGTACTCGCAATCATCTTAAATAAATTACATGAGTTATGATAAAACCAGTTGTCAATATGTCATTTGTTATATTCAATTTTATGTTGGTATTGATTGTGTTTAGTTTTTACCGTCAATAATTATGTTTGTTTGTATCTTCTATTTTTTTCGAGTTATTTTGATTGATTTTTTAATCATTTGTATATATAATATTATTTTCATTATTTAGTAGTTGATTTGTACTCTTTAATAGTTTCAGAGAAAATGATTAATTTGATTTACCTGTTTTTTTAGATTATAATTGTGATTATATTTTTTATTTAATAAAATAAACTGCTGGTAAAGTGGATAGAATTAAGGGTAAAGTTCATAAATGGTAACTAAACTTTGGCCTATTATTTAATTTGGTAACTAACCTTCTAATTTATTCAATATTACCATTAAAATTTATGTTTTGCTTCAATGTTACTACTCACCTGTGAGCAATAGTTAATTTTTTTGTATAATAACACATTTAGTCATTCACATTTACACATTTAAATAATTTAGTCGTAATTCAAAAAAATAATAAATTTAACTCTCATTATCTACACATTATTTCAATTTGACCCTTAACACTAAACCTTTAAATTGACAACCCTAAACTTATAAACCCTAAACCCTTAAATATAATAATTTAACCGTAAACCTTTAAACTCTAAACCCTAAAATACTAAACCTTAAACTCAAAACTATAAACCCTAAATCCTAAAGCATAAATATAATAATTTAACCATAATTCCAACGCACTACTAGTACAATAAAATCTTCAATAACCATTTTCGAGAGTTGTGTTTTATTGCGATAACCAAGATGACATAGGATGTGAGCAAATCTCAGGCTCTATTCTTTTTCAAAGTAAAAATTGAATGTTGTCATGCAATTCTGTCTTAGTTTACAAAAGGAAACACGAACAATAGAAATCACCTGCAAACAACCATCTTCTCTAGCACCAGAAAGAAAATTTTCTCCCAAGCATTTCAGTAGCATGTCCAATAGGTTCATCTCCTTCACGAGACGAGGAGTTAATGTTAGCACTGTGAATATTTGGACAGAGAAAGTTGAGATTATAGGCTACTTCTTATTGAAAATGCTATCACTTCCCCCTTTTATGGCTTCATTTACAACAGTTGGGTAGTAACTTAAAAATGCTCTTGAAAATTCATTTTTGAAGACAGGATCTGCCAGTAATTTCAACAGCACTTCATGGAGTTTCTTTGCAACACCATCGGCAATGAACTTCTCTGTTCAGATCAGAATATCCAATAAACCATCTAAAGAAATTATCATCATAGACACAAAACTGAACAAATTGTTACTGTGCGTGCAAAATTCTATGAGCATATCAACGGCCACAAAAGTAAGCTCATTTTTAGCATTCCTTTGTTCAGCACCACGATCAGTTGCTCTCATATTTTCATGAAATACATGTTCTGCTGCAAATAGCTTGTTTTTCCAACAAATAAAGAGTGCATCAAGCACGGGACCAACAGAATTCGCCATGCTATCATCAAGTGGTTGAATTTGTTCCAAACCTGTATGTTTTGAGGAAAACCCCTCCTGTTTCAAGCCCACAATCACAGCAACCACCACCCGTATATATAGTCAAAGTAATGTTTTTGAGGATTTTGGGTTTAGGGTTTAGAGTTTATGGGTTTATAGTTTAAGAGTTTAGGGTTTTAAGTTTAGAGGTTTTGAGGGTAAGTGTTAAATTTATTTATTTTTTTAAATTAAGACCAAATTGTTTGAATATGCAAATGTGGAGAACTAAATGTATTATTATATCAAATATTTTAACGGTCGTTAAGGACTGTTAATGATAACATTAAAATAAAACATAAAATTTAATGATAATATTAAAACAATTAAAATTTTAATTATTAAATTAAATAATAAACTAAAATTTAGTTATCATTTATAAACTTTACCTTAAAATTAATGTCGGGCCAGATTCCACCAAGTATTCATGCATAACAAAGGCAATCTAAGTTTGTCATCAAATAAATAATACTAAAAATAAAATTAATGCTGGGCTCGGCTCGGCTCGGCTCGGCTGCTCTGGTTTCACTCCATGTACTTTTTGTCCTCGGCTTTTTAGGCAAATTTACTTATGTGTTTTGTAATGGCACTGACATATGACTACACAGTTGGGCAAAGTATATATATATATATATATATATATATACTTTTATACATTATTTATTAATTTTAGATCATAAACTTAAAAAGTAAATTATACATTACACCTTATTAGTTAATTGGACACCAATTTAGTTGAAAAGAACTAAAACATCATTTTTAACTGAAAATTAATATTATTATAATAACGTTTTTATCTTTTAATATATTTATATAGTCATTAAATAAAATAATTAAAATTAATCGCTTAAAATTCGAACATAAGATTAATAGATCTATATACATTTACATTCACTCACTTTGTCTTTTTTGGTGTGAGCATTTTTTTTCTTTTGAACTCTATCACATTAACATGTTGCACTTTTTTTCTTCTATTTAAGTTTAGGAAATTTTTTTAACGAGGTATATGTCAATGGTTATCTTTATTTGATTAATTCAGATAAATCGAATACTATTTTTTTAAAAAAAATATTCACATTCACTCACATCGTGAGAGTGACAAAATCTAATGAATATTATGTTTATAGATTATTATACATGATAATCTATGTGAATAATAGATGTTTTGAATATTATATTAGTAATTTAATTTTTAGGTAAGTTTACGTACTCTTCCTAATTCCACCCCTCTAAAAATACTAAAAAGCTACTATAGGGTTAATTTAGTTTTTTTTACTAATTCCTTTTTATTATATAGATGTTCGAGATTGGATAGAGTACAATTTCACTTAATAGTGTTGGATTCACATTATAATCCTTGTATTTTTACTATTGTAAGTAGAGAGGAGGGATTGCATTCATAGGGTTTGAACTTTTTTTCTTATAGCATTGGCATTTAAGGTATATATATTTATAAAATTTTAGATATGCCGACGATAAAAAAACATTATTTTATATTATACCCGTTTCATACAATAAATGTATATTATTAAACCCTATAGAATTTACTCGTTTACCAACTGTCATTATTTATGGTAACAAATTACCAATATCACTGAGTTAACAACTCAGCGATCAAATTGTAACAAATTAATAATATAAGTGACTGGAACATAACTTTTAAAAATTCAGTGATCCAATAAAAAAAGCTCAAACAAAAGTTACCTCTGCTGTAATTTCCTTCCTGGGTTTTCCATTTAAATAGGCTCAAATTTCTTTAAATATAGCCACGCATTCACATGAAGAGAAACAATTTCGTTTTTTTTTACTAATTGTAACTTCTTATCTTCTAAGAACCCCAGAAAACTATTCTTATTCTTCTTAATGGTGTTTAATGCATTTGTGTACTTAGGCTAAAAGTCGACTAATCATAAATAACTTAAATGACATTAATATTCACTTATCTAAAATTTAAATTTTATTTTCTTTGTCAATTATCAAATAAATTCGTCATAGATTTTTTTTGAATAGATAAATTCGTCATAGATGAACACAATATGAGTACATTTAAGTTTATGTATTCATCTCATACATTTTATATATTTATATAAATTTCGATATAATTTTATTTTTATAATTAATTTTACACAGTATGTGTATCAAAATTTTTTCATATATATATATAATATGTTTCACTACCAGCAATCCAGCATTCGAAGAGAATAACGACGGTGAATAACTTCATCAACTAAGGTAATAATAAACCCTAGACAAGTGCCTCCATAGTGTTCTAACGCTGCAAGAGTTTTTCATTTTCTTTTTACTTGATCGAAGGTGACATCGATTTTAATATTGGTTACTAATTGTCGGTGTTTATATTGATATCCTTTTATGGTTGTTTGCCGATATAATTAGAAACAATCTACGTGATACTTTGATTCACTCACCACTTTTTTTTTCACATTGTGAAGCATCTCGTTTGATTGGAGACAAGAAGATTCATAAAGGTTAATTTATGGGTTTCTTGATGTGTATGCCAAAATCAAAGAAAATGATGTTTTTATTTGCACCTTCGGGTTCCGTTTTTTTGTATGAATTTTTTGATGAACATAGTTTCTAATTTTCCCTTTTAAGTGTGTTGTATTTGTAATATATTTTATTACTTTTAATCAAATTTGGGGTAATTACATGAACAAAAATCCTTTATCCTTTTTGATGTCTCTATTCATGTTCTAACCTTTTTTTAAATTATAAATCTTAAACCCTTAAAAAATAAACTATATATCTTATACTCTAGTTTTAAATTCTAATCCTAAACCTTAAAATTATTTTTTAGTATGGAGGCATAAATAGAGACATCACAAAAGACAAACGATTTATATTCCAATCACATGTTTAACCAAAACGATGAAATATAAACACTCCTCAAATTTGTCTTCACTGAAATCCTATTAGCATTACCCGTATTAAATGATCCTCTTTTGTTTCTCGTCAAAGCGAGTGTATTAATGTCGTAAACCGGTGAGTAATTAACCAAAGATTTGTGCAACCAAGTTCATAATTTCAGGGCAGTTTGGTCATATCATCAATCTAATGAACTTGAAATGAACTAAACTTTAAACCGAAGTACCAAGATGAAATTTACCCTAATTACTATCATACTTCTCGTCTATATATAGATTCTGATGACGTCAAGTCTTAATAAGGGATACCCCACTTGTAACTTGTAAGACATGTTTTTATATGGATAGCCCCACCTTCCAAATAGAAGAATAAATACAAATAAACCACACAGTACGTATATTAACTATGGTGTCCCTAGTTTAGGTACCATGGAACCTCTGTAAACATAACTAATCAGAGTCAATAAAGAAAACTCTATATCCTTATGTTAAAAAAAAAAAACTCTATATCCATTGCCTCTTTTTAATTCAACTGTGTATAAGTAGCTGGCTAGTCTGGGTTAAATTTTATTAGAATGTACAGATGGGGAAGAAGATGGGTTTTCTTTATTTGTATTTATTGTATTTGAATTGAGAATCGAATATTAAAGACATATCTTTTAAGAAGACAACAATGTTATACAAAAGCGGCAGTACTTGCAGGCTGCAACCATGTTTTGGCTGACGTACCTCATGCTCATGTATGAAAAGGGAGTAGCTTCAGCAGCGGATCTATATTGAAATTTACTATTGTGTTGTTTCCGACCAAAATCATTAAAACTTTTGCTATTGCCTACGTATGCATTAATCATTCCAATTTCTCTCTTACATTGCAGTAGTTATGGTTTTTGTTGTTTTCGTGGATGATATTGATTTATTACGTCGACAGCAATAACAAACACGGCGATATGCAAAGAAATGCATTCATTTACACCATTTTCCGGCTTCTCTTTTTTGGTTAAGCTCAACTGTGCGTTATATCGAACAGCAACAAACACTTAAATGCCCCATGGCAGGGAAACATCAGCATGACAACCGGCGATTTTTAATTCTCTAACATTGCGTATGTAGTGTACCACTTGTGTCTCCCTACTGATCCTCCTTTGTCTATTTATACGTGTATTTTGGAAACCCTTTTTCCACAGATCCGAATACCCAAGTTTCGTTCTAATTCGAAAAGATAGATTTTGTTTTTGTATGATGTCTCCGGCAGGGTCTACTAGGTGGTGTCCAACACCACAGCAGCTTATGATGCTGAAAGAGATGTATAGGAGTGGGATTAGAACACCAAATGCCACTCAAATCCAACAAATCACTTCTCAGCTCTCTTTGTATGGCAAGATCGAAGGCAAGAATGTTTTTTATTGGTTCCAAAACCATAAGGCAAGAGACAGACAAAAGCTTAGAAAGAAACTTTCCAGGCAACTACAACATCAGCAACAGCTTTATCATCAGCAGCAGCTTCTTCACTACTTGGGTTCTCCTGCTTTTCGACATCTTCCATACTATAACTCTGCCGCACCCAATCTTTTTCCTCAGGTAACCAAAAAAAAAGGAGGAGAATGTATTCATTTTACACGATAAATTAGGGTTCCTTTAAACGACAGAAAAAATATATTAATATCCAATGTTCAAATATCGTTTCCACACGAGTTTATGCATTGCATGCATGTGCTTGATTTTATTCTTTCGTTGTTTTTTCCCCTCCGGGTAAGTTGCAGGCAGGAATTCACGATGAAGAAGCAAAACAAGTGATGAACTATGCATGGAAATTTGATATCCCAGAAAGAGTGGAAAAGAATAAGGACATGATGCGAATGTACGGCGGTGATTTGATGATGATGGTTGATGTGGGTCCACCTTCATCATCATCATCATCACCATGCTATCCCTTGATCTCCAGGCCACCCCTTAAAACCCTTGAACTTTTCCCACTCACTGCTTCAAATCTCAAGGAAGAGTGCAACGACAAAATCAACAGCACCGACTCTTCCCATTCTATTTCTTCGGTTTCCTGTAACATCACAGCAGCTAACATACCCCTAAGCATCGCTTAATCCCATTCCCACCATCTCTGCTTCCTGCTGGGTTGTGACTCGGTTTTAGCTTTCTAGATGAGATTTGGGTTAATTTGTTTGTCTTTGTTTAATGAATGTGTGATGAGTTCTAGGCTGTTAGAACGACAAGTGATCTAAGTTGTCTAGGGGAATAAAATTACAGCTAGTACTGCTCCTTTCTTACTGTTATATATATTACTATTACTTATATGTTGTTACCTATTAATAACAGCACCGTATATCTTGTCCATTTTCCGATTCCAATTCCAAATCAATATCAGAATTCTAGAAAAAAAAAATATTTGGGAAAAAAATTCGTAAAGAAACATGGAAACAAAACTTGTTTGACTTGATACACGTTAGTCTTACGTATCTCAAATGTGCATTTCATTGAATAATTATTGGAAGAGTTATTTCATTAAAATAATAATAAAAAAGGTATATTTGGTTAAATTTTCCTTTCTTTACACTGTTCTTCAATTCTTTGTTTCTCTTAAACCTGGCGCGCATGAGATGAAAGCACAATACTAGTACTCGATGGACATGCAATTACATAGAATAAGTGAATAAAAAAAATTCGATAATTAATTTATGTTTTGACCGTAAAACGAATAAGTGAATAAAAAAATCGTTCTTCTATACTACTGAGCATTCAATCTACATTGTTTTACTACTTTAATGACTACGCGTTTATTGTATGTTAAAATTAGGTAAAAAGATTCAACCTAATAAATTTAAATTTATTTGGTAGGAAAGAATATTATAAAAATAAAGAAAAACTATAATAAAAAAGAGAGAAAGTAATTGGGGACAGTACAATAAAAGCAATAGCTTGAAAAGAGCATAACAAATTAGTGGGATATTTCCGCTATTAGGAACAAAAAGAAATAACTTCAGCCGAAATGTTTTAATTACTAATTTAATACTTCTACTTCATCCGTCTTATTTATTTTGTCTATTGTTAATTTTTCACACAGTTTTAAAAAGAAAAAATTTGTATAAGAATGAGTAAGAAATATGATGTAAAATAATTAAAACGACAATTTTATTATTGAAAAGTTGAATTTTGTTTTGTTGGAAAACTAAAAAAAATATAAAGAAAAATATGCCTTATAAAAGTTGTTGATTTTTTCAATGAGATATTTTAAGTGGGACGATTTTAAAACATAAAAGGAACATATTGAGTGGGACAAAAAGAGTACTATATAAATACAACTTATAAGCAAAGCAAACAACATTGCATGCATGCAGTAACAATTAAAATTTCAGCTAAATGTCAACCAAAAGTTTTAAAAAAACAGCCTCTAGCCAACATCACATTAAATTTTTGTCAATAAATCAGATTAATCGATCAATAAATTAAATATCGATAATTATGTTAAAAATATATATATTCTTTTAGTCCCATTAAATTTATCCATTTTGTATTTTAAAATTCTTACACTTAATTTGTCTCTTTAAAAACTTAACTACTTTTACTATGTACATTTTACTTCATACTCTTTTTTTTAATTTTCTAACAAAATAAAATTTAACTTTTAAGGATGAAATTGTCATTGTAATCATTATACAACACCTCTTACTTAATTTTTTATCTTAAACTACGTGACAAAATCTAAGAAATTAATCGATATGATAGTCAACAGGGGACAATTTAAGAACCAACGAAGTACTTAAAAAAAAGGAGTACCAAATTTTATAAATTTCTTAACAGCAGTGGCATTTTTCCTAATAAATAAGAAGAACAACCATGTCATCTATTGATAAAATATTGAATAAATTATTAAAATAAATGGAATGATAAATTACAATTAACAACAATTATTCCAAAAATTCAATACCTTGCTCGGTATATGAACATATTTAATCTAGAAATTATTAGAACATTTAATTTTATTTGTATAACCAACTGATCACATTCAACTACAAAGGACTTGACCGAAACGAATGAATAAATATTGTTGACATTTTCTCATTTCTTAAGTTATGAATTTATAATTTAATAAAAATATTTTTTCTTTTCCCTGAATTATGGGTCTATTAAATAAAAAAACATATTTCATCTATGGGTTATTGTTTTCACTATGATTATTATGAGTTTATTTTTCAATCTTTATAACTATTGTTTTTTTTTTTACTTATGTTTAGGGATCATACGAGTAGTTAGCTTTTTTAAAATTTATATATTTATTTGGTAATTCTCATCTTATTTACTGACACCAGAAAAGATAAAAAAAAAATATTGGAAAATGAAACGAACGGGGTAAAACGACGTGGAAGAAGCAAGTAGCGCTATGGGGCACTCTCTTCTGTCTTCAACCCAACTCAACTCAACTCAACTCACTGAGTTGAGCACAGTCGTGTCACCATCTTTCTCTTCCACTCTCTTTCTTTCGTACTTTCTTCTTCTACCTCCCAGCCCTTCTGCCCCTTTTCGTCTTTTCACCTCTACTCCCTATCCAACGTCTCTCATCCTTCCACGTCACCACCGTCATCTTCACCCGTTCCCTTCCTCCGTCTCTTTCTCTTTTATTTTTGACTCCCCTTAGGGTTTCTCAGTTTTAACCCAATTCTATGTCCTTTTTTTTCTCCGCTTCTTAATTTTCTCCGGTTAGAAAAAAACGAAGAAATTTCCAAATCTTCAGTTCGTCGACTCTATCAATTTTCTCAGCAGATATTCTTCCAAGCCAGGTATTTTTTCTGTCCTGATTCTAATTTCATTCTTATATATTATATCGTATTTGTTTTTTATGTTGTTTTTTTTAATTTCAGTTTTTGAGAATTTCTTTTATTTACTTGTTTCTGTTAGGGCTTTAATGAATTGAGGATTAGATTTTCGTTTGTTTGTTGGTGTGGTGTTTTATATTATGATGACCATTGAGAAGAATAACTTCAAGGTTTCACGGGTTGATTCGGAGTTTTCGCCCGGTAGTAGAGAGACGACTGTGTCAAGTGATGAGGATGAGCTTCAACGTCAAAGCTCAGTTGTTGTTTCTGATGGTGATGATGATGCTGATTCAGGAGCAGGTTCGGACGACTATGATTTATTAGAATTAGGTGAAACGGGGGCTGAATTTTGCCAAGTTGGGATCTCGACTTGTTCCGTTCCTTTCGAGTTGTACGACCTTCCTGGATTGGAAGATGTTTTATCTCTTGATGTGTGGAATGAGTGTTTAAGCGATGAGGAGAGATTTAGCCTTACAAAGTTTTTACCCGACATGGAACTGGATACATTTATGCGGACATTGAATGAGCTTCTTAAGGGTGATAATTTTCATTTTGGAAGTCCTATTAAGAAGTTATTTGATATGTTAAAAGGAGGGTTGTGTGAGCCGAGGGTTGCACTTTATCGGGAGGGTTTGAATTTCTTTCAGAAGCGGCAGCATTACCATCATTTGAGGAAGCATCAGAATAATATGGTTGTTAATCTTTGTCAAATAAGGGACGCTTGGGTTAAGTGTAGGGGATATAGTATTGAGGAGCAGCTTCGTGTTTTGAATATTATGAGAAGTCAAAAGAGTTTGATGCATGAGAAATTGGAAGATGGGGATTCTGAATCCTCGAAAAGAGTGGATTTGGGTGATGGATTGTGGAGCAAACGGGTCAAGGACCGGAAGGCTCCGCAACAAACGGCTCAGTACTTTGACTATGGGGTTGAACCGAATTTAGAATTCATTTCCCAAGGACAGCTGATGGCTTTGGAACCAGCAAAATATGGGAAGCTGAATCCAAAAGGTAAACTTAAGACAGGTGGGTCAAAATTTCCTCCTGCAAACGAGTTTGGGAACTGTGTTTACCCTGGTTTGGATATGAATTCTGAGCCACATGGTTTTCCAGGAACTCTTCCTCGGCAGAAATATAAGCCAGGGGCAGTACACAGGCCTAGGGATTGGATGAGGTTGGATGATGAAGCTGAAGACCCAATGTTCGGAACAGGTATTCAACGAGACCGAAATGTTGTGCGTGACAGCAGCATGGGAAAATCTGGTTCATTGAGAGCAGGGAAAAAGTATGCCCGTTTAAGAGCGGAAGAACTAGCTAGTGATAGTTCTTTGGCTTTGCCTTTTTCTTCAAAGAAGGAGTTGCTGGCCTATGGTAGGAACAGGAATATGAATCAATTGTCGGAGGCAAAAGTGTATACTTCAAAGCCACCTAACTCGAGAACATCCAATGATTTTGCCAAGAAGGCCAATTATTCTGAAAACCATCCACAATTTGCAGTCGGGAAACAGAAAAAGTCTTTCAAAGGCCGAAATCCACCATTGCCATTGAAAGAGAGTCGAGTTGACTTATCTGAAGGCGCTGACATGTTTTGTCAGAATAAGAACCGAGGAGATGATTTCTCTGTGGACTCGTCACCTGGGTCTGATGATTGGAAAATTTGGAGCAAGAAACGGAAAACATGGCGAGAGTCTCCTGGTCTCGGTTTTAGATCTCATAAAGTTTCTTCACCAATGATGAATGACCGATTCTTGCTGTCTGACAGTAGAATGAAATCATCGCAAGAGAAGATTAGAGGGAACTATGTGCAAAATGGAGGACCTTTTATGACTGTTCCAGAAGGCAGTAGAGCAGTTTTTAGAAATGAAGAAACAGAATCCGACTCATCTGAGCGATTTGATGAAGATGAGGATATCAATCCTCTAATGAGAAGCAAATTGGCATACCCCAGTGGCGTCGTAAAAGATTTTCAGTTGTCTTCATTGAAGTCTGGGCTAGATTCTAAAAAGACCAAATATTTGATGAAAAATTCAATGGAGGATGGATGGACTGTTGATGGAATCACTCCCCTATCCAAGAAGAGCTCCAGGGAAAATGTGCATGCGCCAGGAGTAAAAAGCTATTATTTGAAAGGAAAACGGAAGGGCGATATGCATGAAAGCAGTCGCTTGCATTACTCTGCCTCTAGCGTTTTGGATGAGGTTGATAGGAAACAGGTTTACGAGTTGGGTAAAGATGACAGGTTAAAGATGTCCTCGTCAAGAGTCTACCCTACTGAGAAAAGGCAGAAAAGTGAACTCGCCTATGTTCAGTCTATGTCTCAGTCAAATTATCTGCGTGATTATCTTGTTGATGAGGAGGATGCTTTGCCTGTGACACGACCATTAACAGATGAAAATAACCTGAGTAGAACTGGGAAGAAAGGCCAGAGTATTGAAGCATATGATCACCATGAAAAATCTGCAGCTTCTTTGCTTAGGTGCAACAAAGTGACAAAGAAAAGGAAGGGGAAGGAGTATGTGGCACATGTCGACAGAAGGAGTGAAGATGGTATCCTGCAGTCTAACCTTCAGCAGCAAACTGATGATTCCCTTTTCTTAAAGAAGAAAGGAAAACGGAAACTGGAGGTTGATACTGGTACTCTTGATATCGAAGCTTCTGAAGCGCACGGTACAGAAGCAGGAGCCTTAGATGTGGAGATGGAAGCCAAACCAAAGAAAAAACCATTTACTTTGATTACCCCCACAGTTCATACCGGTTTCTCATTCTCAATTATACATCTTCTTTCTGCAGTTCGCTTGGCAATGATTAGTCCACTTCCAGAAGATTCCTTAGAGGTCAACAAACCTAGAGAGGAGCAGAATGGAAATCAGGAAGGTGGTGTGAATGGGGTTCTTTCTCATGAAAATGCAGTTAGCAATAATTTGGACCATCCTGTGCAAGCAAGTGTGCCTTCTCTAACAGTTCATGAGATTGTTAGTCGTGTAACGGTGAATCCTGGAGATCCATGTATCCTTGAGACGCAAGAGCCGCTTCAAGATTTAGTTCGGGGAGTACTGAAAATTTTCTCATCAAAAACAGCACCCTTGGGTGCGAAAGGTTGGAAGGCACTTGTTGCGTATGAAAAATCCACAAAAAGTTGGTTTTGGGTTGGTACTGTTGTGCATAGCTCAAATGATCATGAGACTGTTGAGGAAGTGACATCAGCTGAAGCCTGGGGACTTCCCCACAAAATGCTTGTGAAGTTGGTTGATTCATTTGCAAATTGGCTAAAAAATGGTCAGGAGACTCTGCAACAAATAGGGAGTCTTCCTGCACCACCGCTTGAATTGATGCAATTCAATTTAGATGAGAAAGAAAGGTTTAGAGATCTAAGAGCTCAGAAGAGCCTTAACACCATTAGCCTAAGTTCTGAAGAAGTGAGAGCTTATTTCCGAAGGGAGGAGCTTCTTAGGTATTCTATTCCTGACAGAGCCTTCTCTTACACAGCTGCTGATGGCAAAAAATCAATCGTTGCTCCCTTGCGAAGGTGTGGAGGTAAGCCAACTTCAAAGGCTCGAGATCATTTTATGCTGAAACGTGACCGGCCGCCGCATGTTACAATTCTTTGTATTGTGAGAGATGCGGCTGCCAGATTGCCTGGGAGCATTGGCACCCGTGCAGATGTTTGTAGTTTGATAAGAGACTCTCAATACGTTGTCGAGGACGTTTCTGATGCACAAGTTAATCAGGTTGTTAGTGGGGCCTTAGACCGTTTACATTATGAACGTGATCCTTGTGTACAATTCGATGGAGAGAGGAAATTGTGGGTTTATTTACATAGAGAAAGAGAAGAAGAAGATTTTGAGGACGATGGTACTTCATCTACCAAGAAATGGAAGAGGCAGAAAAAAGATACGGTAGAGCAACCTGATCAAGGAGCTGTAACCGTGGCTTTTCATACAACTGGGGATCAGTCAGGCTTAGATTTGGGCTCCGATCTTAATGCAGAACCTACGTGCATTGATGGTGATAAAAAGATGGAGACAGATTTTCATGATCAACAAAACATGGAGGATAATGCTGACACCGATCATGGGTCTGAGCTAGGTAACACTCAACATGGTCATCCTGAAAGCAAATTGCCATGTCAAGAAAATTCCACTAATGAAGAATTTGATGACGAGGCATAGACTTTTCAGGTAATTTTCCGAAGTTCTATGAAATATTTATGGTGCATAGACTTTTGTTTGCTAGCTGCTTGAAATTATAAAGCACTTTAACCATTTTCACCACTGTGATTTGTTATGAACATTTTGTAATTTATGAATTTTGTTGACACTTGGAAGGCGGCGATTTTCACCTTTCACAAGCCTGCAGTTCACCCTGTTACTAGTATGATGAAGGATTATCTTCTATTTTATGCTTTTATAATTGCAACTTCAGATAGAGAGATCAATATGTTCGCATAGTTTGGTCATTGTGCATTCGTGCTAGTCGCCAACTTGATAGTTTCTGATGAAGGGGGAAACGGACTTTTTTGCAGGTTACATTACATTACCGAGGTTAGAAGGTGCAGTTATAGATCCCATTCAAGGCTTTTGTCTCGTATGTTGGAAGGTTACGTCACATGTATAGTGATTTCCAGCCAAAGAGTGTAGGTTAGAAAGTAATCGTCTGAGATGTGCTTAAAATACAGGTGGATATTTGCATTTCTTAAGTATTTTTTTGATTTCTTAAATATAGTTTATATATTACTTCTCTGAGCTGATAAAACATGCAAATTTGGATTTTGTAATATGCCGTATTCTGCATTGCCGAGAATTCGATGCTTTATGTGCTTATTTTTCATATACCCTCCATGGAAATACACTTATTTGGTTTAGTAGGTGGTCCTCATAAATTAGCAAAGTGGATGCAATAAGAGAAGGTAGAAAAGTACAAGGGAAAACGAATATGATTTTACTATATATATATATATATATATATCCAGTGGAATTCTTTACACAACAAACAATTTATGAAATCAATGAGAGAGACGATTGAAGTTCGGCAAAATACGGATTTTGAATCTGTACACACTTTTTTGTCTTATCACTCTACTCGCCTTTGTGATGTTTCTAGTTAATAGCAGTGAGTGGAAGTCTGGAGTCTTTCAAGGCTTGGGCTGCTTCGTAGGCTGCCACCAACATGTGTTTCACATCTCCATTCCCTACTTTTGCAGATTTTGCTGCCCAAAACAACTTCAATAACTCCAACGGAGGCGTATTCAGTTCTTCAAATATCCAAACATAGATAACATCAAATTACAATCTTTGCAAAGAAAGAAATTACACAATATATGGGTGGCGATGCAATACCTTTCGTGCTCCAGAACATGAAATATTCTCAGAACCGGCAAGCTCAACAAGATATAGCTTTCCACATTTAATCATCTCTTCCTCCTCTGGAGTGCACTCCTTAATGTGGATTGTAATAGAAAATATAGAATGAGATCGAGTACTTTGCTTGTTAAGTAGAGTGTCAACCGTACGTCTTTTTCCAAGATTTTGTAAATTTCATTAGCAGTAGTTACTAGCTCTTCTTGCAAACCTCTGACAAACACTCCCCCTTTTCCATCTTCCATAAGAGCAATGGGTTTCTTAGATTTATCATCTATGAATTTCGTAGTTTCCTCCGGTGCCAAAAGATCTGTTATTTCCTCATTGTAAAGCTCTAGAAATGTAACTTTCATACTATATTCAGCATTCTGAGCTTCAAATATATCAAAAATTTGTTTAAAAACACCAGCATCACTTGGAAATTCCCCATTCTGCATAAATCAAAAGCTTCGCTTAGAATTTAAAACAAGCAAAAAAAACCCATGAAATTAAAATAGAACAGAAAAATTGAACCTTTTTCCTTGCTCCTCCTTCCATTGTGTAGGTCTTTCCAGTTCCCGTCTGACCATATGCACAGCGAGAATTTCATTCACAATTGGAGAGACAGCCAATTCAAATAACTCCTTCTGCTGGGAAGACGGACCAATGACCTAAAACAAACAATCCTCCAACATTATAAATCGTCACTCACACCTTTCAAATAAAGCAAGAAATGAAACCTTGTCAAAAAGAAAGGTCCTATCAATTTGCTTATTAGCAGTAGTCTGTACAGCACAAACTTCTCGTCTATTTTCGTTGCACGATATTACCACTGGTGTATGTATGCTCATTTCATCAGCACTCAACGGCCTACGGGAAAAAAAAATCAAATTAAATTGACATCATTAATCTTATTCATCTAATTAAATAATTAATAGAAAAGAAGGGGGAAACTGACCTGCAACGTAAAATGACCTGAACGTCATTTTATAATATTTCTATAATTAAATTTAAATTGGTTAATTATTAAGTTAAATATTAGTGATTATATTTTTTTAATATGATTGATTGCTATCGGGCCTGGGACCGCTTAGAAGTGAGAACCAATGGGTCCATTACAAGATTTTTGTCAAATTATTTAATCATTATAATGGGATAATTTTTAATTCTAATACCTAATATTGTCTTGTAGTTTCTTTTTAAAATAATTATTCAAGAACCTATTAAAACCTGTTTATTTATTTATTCAATTGTTGTCAATTTGAATTTTGAATTGCCTGATATTTTGAAAAAGAAGGCTAAATTTTTCATGTGAAATTTGATGGGGAGGTTTTTTTTTTTAAAGATTTTTCCCAAAAATTAATGTAGTTTGTTTTTCTTGGTAATATGCATATTCATCTTACAATCATGTTTAAAGTGTAATGTTATTCCTCTCAACACTGTCGTTTTTAAAATTTGAACTCGTGTCATCTCTTTGAGAGTGTAATGTACTTTACGAATGCACCCAACACTTGTTGACAATGTAATTTGTTTTTTATTTGAAAACTCGGTAAACTGAAATTATGTCAAATAACCATAGGGTGATTCCATTTGGTACTTAAATGTGTGAAATTATAATCCCCTTTTCTTATTTTTAGTCATAACAATAAATTAATTAGTAACCTACAAGATTCAATTATAATAGTAAATGTCAACAATCTCTAGAATAAATGATTAAAATTTCTCGTTGACACTCTTTTTTTCTTCTTAAATTTTAGGTTCAAAATTAATTTAAAACAAATACTCACTTTCCTTTTCTCTAGATAAAAATTATTTTAAAAAAATTATAACAATAAATTTGATTACTAAATTAGGAGGTGTTAATTTTGGTAGGATGCCCCATAAAAAGGCTTAGGAATTTGAGACGATGAAAGAAAAATAAAATCCAACAAATATGAAGAAAGAAATAAAGAATACTAAGTGGGGTCTGAATGGGGTGGCAAAGACGCGGAGAGTCTAAAAAACAACTTAAAAAACAGTTAAAATACGTAACAAAAAATGTTATCAAAATGTATAACATCTTATGTTGTCTGTGAAATAATATTTTAAGTTGCAATTGAAAATGTTATTAAAGCGTGTAGCATTTTAAATTGTGTGGGTAACATTTTAGGTTGTGTGCTTTTAACATTTTAGATTACAACATAAAATATTACCTGAACCAACCTAAAAATTATATATTTTGATAATATTTTAAGTTACTCGTTTTTAATCCCTTTTTACCCGCGCTGTAGATTCAACCGCAAAAACACCAACGTGAAAAAGAAATTCTATGTACAATACAACATTAATCAAAGGGTAAACTACACAAAATGTCACTAAACTTTTTAAAACCTAAATGAATTTTAAATAAAGAATTTGAGATGATGAAAGAAAAATAAAATCCAACAAATATGAAGAAATAAATAAAGAATACTAAGTGGGGTCTGAATGGGGTGGCAAAGACGCGAAGAATCTAAAGAACAATTTAAAAAACGGTTAAAATACGTAACAAAAAATGTTATCAAAATGTATAATATTTTGTGTTGTCTGTGAAATAATATTTTAAGTTGCAATTGAAAATGTTATTAAAGCGTGTAGCATTTTAAATTGTGTGGGTAACATTTTAGGTTGTGTGCTTTTAACATTTTAGATTACAACATAAAATATTACCTGAACCAACCTAAAAATTATATATTTTGATAATATTTTAAGTTACTCGTTTTTAATCTTTTTTTACCTGTGCAGTAGATTCAACCGCAAAAACACCAACGTGAAAAAGAAATTCTATGTACAATACAACATTAATCAAAGGATAAACTACACAAAATGTCACTAAACTTTAATATGTGTATTAAAAATACCACTAAACTATAGAACGATATATTATAATAACACTAAACTTTAGCAACCGTTACTATTTTAGCACTGAATTTTAGTTTATACTTCAATTATACCATTAGATTTTTAAAATTAATGACGTGAAAGAATATTAACGGTCTACTTTGCGATGATGCAGAAAAATTTTAACAGTTCAGTGGTATAATTGAAGCTTAAACTGAAACTACGATAAAATAGTATGAATTTTTAACGGCCCATAATCAAATGTTAAGGTTATTTAGCTAATTGCAACGCTGCAGTGAATGTGAATACGTCATAACTTTAATAATTTATCGGTCCGAGTTAATATAATATAATATAATATTTTAATTTTTTTTATGGAAATCGGATCGATGCATGTGACTTGTGAGATCAATTCCAAACAGCACGTCTCACGTCATGTCCTTTTTTCTTAAAAAATACTATTATTTCTTCTGATGGTGCCCCCCAAAACAAAGCTTAATTTATCCTTTGGATCTTTTCCTCTGCAAAAGTAAGAGAAACGCAGCAGCAATGAAGGTTACTTGTCATTCCGTAAGGTACAACAACTGTTTACCTGGAATTCATATGTGCTGCTTATGCTTTACTTCACTGCTTCTTTTATCAAAAGTAGGATTCGTGCTTTAACAGAGAAGAAAGAGAGGGAGGAAGAAGAAATTTTCTCTAAGCTGTAAGAGTTCATTCTGTAGGACCCATGACCAAGTGAACACGAATTAGAAATCGTGCAGCTACTTAATCTGAGACATGTTTGATTACCCTTCCTCTGTCAAGCACTAATAAACAAAAAAGAGAAAGGGTAGGTGACATTATTTATTTTTGGCTGTAGAACTGATGTGGGTGAAGCATAATCTGCAATTGCATACAAGGGAAATGAGAAATGGACGGACAAGAACTGGGCACATTCCTTCTCCAGTCCAGATTGCCCGGTAGATCAATTAAATAAGACTTATGTCAAAGGATAACAAAAATTAACTTTTATAAACCACGTTCCTTGTTTGGACCTTGTTGAACCTATATTTTATATATGGGGCAGTATCAATATCAAACCAGACTATTGAGACAACCAGCCTCTTCGAAATGAATGATAGATGTTCTTAACCATTCCCAGGATTCTCCAGCTTCATTCATGATCAACCCTCAATTAACCTAAAAAGTCTGTTCATATATGAGCCGATATTAATATCT
Source organism: Hibiscus mutabilis (assembly GCA_019671005.1). Lineage (NCBI taxonomy): Eukaryota > Viridiplantae > Streptophyta > Magnoliopsida > Malvales > Malvaceae > Hibiscus > Hibiscus mutabilis. The sequence continues at coordinate 56,561 of JAGYYJ010002578.1, forward strand.
CTGCGTATAATGCCACTCCGATCCTTGAGACAATGACTTTCAAGCTTCAACTACTCTTTTCTTAGCCATAAAACTATAAAGGCATGCTTGAAGCTTGCATGAGACCTTGCTTTAATCTTTTCTTTTTTTGTGGGAAAGAAGAGAGTGGTTCGAACGTAAAAGTCCAATTAAGCAGTTTGGTATCACATTCTCCTTTATATATATAATTTTGCAGTTATTAGTGATCTGGTTTTGCTTGTAGAACAGTTGCTTCAATGGGGGTTCCCTCCTTGTTGCTCCATGACCTGTTCTTCATTAAAATGGACAAAAGATGAGCATGCGATCTAACTATGAAATGACTTCTCGATGTAAACCCTCAAATTTTCTTGACCACAAAGCATTATCTGTTGGGACTTTGAGAATGCTACTTGTGGATAATGTCGGTCCACGATTTAGTAGCCTCTCAATCAATCATTTATTACCATAAACACTTTATGTTAAAGGTCCCAAAACTCAACTCAGGTTTTAATGAGAATTCCAATACTAAGTTTGTCCAAATATCGAAATTCAGAAGCTGTTCAACTATCTTTTTTTCGTTCTCAAAACTTTGCTTTATTATCCTAAACGTCAGTGTCCGGTTTGGGGTTTATGACATATGATATACTATCAAATATTGTACAAAAAATATTCTTAGTTGGTAGACAATGTGAGATTTTACTATTAACATAGGAATAAGCTCAAAATCACGTCCATTATAAGAAACAGCATGTAGTCTACAGTTGTTTGTTAACATATTATAAAGCTTTGACTTATCTTTGACTGCACTCTTAACTTGTTCTAACAACTGGCTGTGGATCATACTGATGTCTACATTGAAGCTATACATTTTTTTATAATCAAAACAAGTACACACCAAACACCCTCTGCCTTTACTATATATATACTCTTTTGTATGCTTCAATGAATACATGCTCAAGTACTAGTTCAAAGTTCACCCGAAAAGGAAGATAATTCAGACAGTAAAAATGGGAGTTTCTCTTGTTTCATCATTACCAGCATTTCTGGTTTTCTTCTCATTTTTCACTTTCTGTCTACTTGCTGACCCTGTACTTGGGGTCACCAGGCACTACAAGTTTGATGTATGCGTTATTTTGTCACGATTATCGATCGAATATTTTAAGATAATGACTTGCAAATTTGATGTATGGATTAACCATTTTGTAGGTCAAGTTGCATAATGTGACTCGTTTGTGCCAAACAAAGAGCATTGTTTCAGTGAATGGACAATTTCCAGGGCCTCGCATTGTAGCAAGGGAGGGTGATCAACTTCTTATTAAAGTGGTCAACCATGTGCCCAACAATATTTCTATCCACTGGTATTCAAGTTTAAAATTTAAAAAAATGATCTGGCATGCTTTTTCGAGGGAAGGTCTAAATTGCAAGTTATTATATGTTTTGTTCTTGAAACAGGCATGGCATTCGACAGCTTCGAAGCGGGTGGGCAGATGGGCCAGCATATGTGACTCAGTGTCCCATACAAACCAGTCAAAGCTACGTTTACAACTTCACCATATTAGGCCAAAGAGGGACTCTCTTCTGGCATGCCCATATATCATGGCTAAGAGCCACTGTTTATGGTCCCATTGTCATTCTTCCCAAGCATGGCGTTCCTTACCCTTTTGCTAAGCCTTACAAGGAAGTTCCCATTATCTTTGGTAATAAAATCATCAATGAACTATTCTAATTACAATTCTACGTTTATTCGAACAACACGAATTAAAGCCCTTTATGATAAATTGCAGGAGAGTGGTTCAATTCAGATCCTGAGGCTGTTATTAGCCAGGCACTCCAGACTGGTGGAGGCCCTAATGTCTCGGATGCTTATACAATCAATGGTCTCCCTGGTCCTCTTTATAACTGCTCTGCCAAAGGTATAAAACAGCTAAAATTTTGTACTAAACTAAAGATTATAGAGCTATGGGGTTCACTTGTGGAACTAATAATTTTGACAGATACATTCATGCTGAAGGTGAAGCCCGGAAAGACTTACCTTCTGCGATTAATCAATGCGGCGCTCAACGATGAGCTCTTCTTCGGCATAGCAAATCACACAGTCACTGTTGTTGATGTTGATGCCATTTATGTTAAACCATTTGAGACCGACACACTTCTCATCGCCCCTGGTCAAACCACAAATGTGATCCTCAAGACCAAAACCATATATCCAAATGCGACGTTCTTCATGACTGCTAGACCATATGTCACAGGGCAAGGAACATTCGATAATTCAACCGTTGCTGGTATCCTGGAATACGAGTCACCGCACAATAGCCTTCATTCAAATGTCTCGATTAAAATGCTCCCCTTGTTTAAACCGATTCTGCCTGCTTTGAATGACACTTCCTTTGCTACAAATTTCACGAGTAAACTCCGTAGCCTGGCCAGTGCACAATATCCCGCCAACGTGCCCCGGAAGGTCGATAAGCATTTTTTCTTTACAGTTGGTCTCGGAACCAGCCCATGCCAGCATAATCAAACCTGCCAGGGTCCTAATGGAACCAAATTTGCAGCTTCGGTCAATAATGTATCGTTTGCAATGCCAACTACTGCACTACTCCAAGCTCATTTCTTCGGCCAATCTAACGGAGTTTACACCCCGGATTTTCCTAGCAGTCCTATAATCCCGTTTAACTATACAGGCACCCCACCTAACAATACTGTGGTAAGCAATGGAACAAAGGTAGTAGTGCTTCCTTTTAACACTTCGGTGGAGCTAGTTATGCAGGACACGAGCATTCTTGGAGCAGAAAGCCACCCTCTTCATCTACACGGCTTCAACTTCTTTGTTGTCGGGCAGGGTTTTGGCAATTTTGATCCAAATAAAGACCCTGCAAAGTTCAACCTGATTGACCCTGTTGAAAGGAACACTATTGGTGTGCCATCAGGGGGATGGGTTGCGATTCGTTTTGTAGCGGACAATCCAGGTAAGTTACATGTTGAACATCAATAAGATGCACTAAATACTTGCTTTGAGTTGAAGATGGTGACAAATGACAACAAGAACCGCATGCTTGCAGGGGTATGGTTCATGCATTGCCATCTAGAAGTGCACACCAGCTGGGGCTTGAAGATGGCTTGGATTGTATTGGATGGCGAACTTCCTAATCAGAAACTGCCGCCTCCACCAGCAGATCTTCCTAAATGTTGATCAATATGGCTCACTTCTTTGGATCCGTTGATCTGACCTGAAACCTTTTTCTTTTCGCAAATTTTCAACCATTTTGATTCGATGACCACTTGACCTCTTTCTTTGGTTGTGGCATTAGCCTAAAGTGGTCGAAATTTATTTTGTACAATGTTTGTCAATAAAAGAGGTCTCCATAATATATTGGTATCCTTTTGTTCATTCAATCTTTAGCCTCTGAAGCATATCTGTGCATTCTGCAACTTTTCATTACAATATAATTGTCTGTAAAAGTCCATCCCAGCTAAAATGGTTGCCAAGGCAACAAACAACAGTGATGTTGGAACCTCAAGAAAAATGTTTTAAGTGCTCTAAACTAAGGTTTCTAAGGAGCACCAAAAGCTGGGGAATGCTTTGTTTCTTTCTCTTACCAGGAACATTGAAGCTAACGAGCAAACTCCAAATTCTATTGCCAAAGTCAATACAGCCGAAATAAAAATGCATGGCTTCTTTGATTGTCTTCCATTACATTTTCAATCACCATTCTTTGGGAAAAGAGCTGCAAGAAAGTCAATTCTATGGTTCAAGCATGACCGGCCAGCTAGCTTTAGGGTAAACCTTTTTTTTCCTTCAATTTCAACTATGTTCCATGATTAGAAACCTAACCAACTAAAACAAGAGTGAGCTGATGAAGTTGACTATATTATTGCCTAGGCTCCTACGGATGGATATGAAGTTGTATTAATCTTCTTCTTTTTTTCTGACATTGCATGAAAATATTCGCACGACAAGAACTGTAATGTCTTGCCTGCTGAACCTTATCTCAAAAGGGCTAAATATTTGCCACTTGTTTCTCCATTAAACTATATTCGTCAACCTCCCAATTAGTCCCACCAACAACAACGAATGCAACGACAAACTTTGATTGCTGATGTTATTGGTAAATGACCCTTCATGTAGGAAACTCTCCACAAGTTATATATATGTGACCCTTTGATTTGATGTAGTAATTGTTTCATTTTCCTCAGTTTAATAATGTGGGAATGGAAGAACTTTCAGAGTCGATGCTCTAAACCAGAACACTTTTAGTTTAGATGATTTGAAATTCGCTTTTCTCCTACTAGTGCTTTTTATTAAAGCTTTACTACCTTCTTTTCTTTGTTGAAAATCAAACCATACGACTAACTGACAACTGACATATTGGTTAGGTCTCTGTCTATCACTAGATTTTTCTTCTTTGTTTCTGGTTAATCATAAAAACAAAGCTTTGGCTCATATTAACCACATACATGGGTTGGCTCGCCAAATTTTAATAATGGCTGGTTAATCAGTGATAGTCATTTATATTTGTCAGTTTTCGATGTTTAAAATTATAAACTAAACCAAGAGTTAATTTTGATTATGTTTGGATATTATATTAAGTCAACCGATATTAAATATTTTAAATGGTCGGTTAATTTTTAATATAATTATCAGTATTGGATCCATTGATCTGATGTAAATATATATATATATATATATAATTCTTACATCCACGTGCCTCTCATAATCACTCATTGTGGTGGCGAGACTGTTTGCCACTGTTGACCCCATTTCACATTCCTTACAAAGACCTTATTTACAGCCACACTTCAATTACCTTTATATAAAATTCACCTAAAACCCCCACCTTCATTTTTTTCATGTTCCTCACAAATAAATGAAGCCTATCAAAATTTCGGCATTCATTTTCTTTCAATTGCCTATTGTTATAATATTGAAAATATTTTGATTAGATTTAGCTCGATTAATATTTTGTTGATATAATAAATAAAAAAATATGAGATTAAATATGTTTAAATATTTAATATCTTTTTATTTATAGGTAAAAAGAAATTTGAATGGTATGATTGTACGTTCAAAAACAAATATATAAAAAAAACATCATTAATCATGTATGGAAATTTGTGGGAACTCCTACTTTGGTATAATTCAAAACCTAATAAATCTTTCAGTTTGTTGATGTTAGCTTACAGTCTCTATATAATATATAGCGAGAGACATGGTGCATCGATCAAGTTGGCATCGAGTAAGTGAAGTGGATGGAAATCAATATTTGGTTCCTGGTTGTCGTTCGACCAACCAACAAGCGAAACGTCGAGGAATCTTTATTTACTGGGTGCTCAGTACGTTGCCGAAAAGTGAGCTCTGTACTTGTATACAGAGGGATGATTACCACGGAGACGGACGCAAAATTGAACTATTAATGATTTATATCAGAAATCTATAAGTCCATCTATGCATGAACCTGCAACTATGAGAAGATGATCATCCACTATTGGCTCCCTGTTGCTTTTCGTTGTGATTCTTGGTTAACCTAGGGGTGAGCTTACCTAGGTCATGGCCCATCTCATACCTAAAAAATATTTTTTATTTAGTTTCAAAAATAAAATTTTAAAAGTTAATTTTTTTATTATTTTATTTAAACTTTATGGTACTTAAATTAAAATGTTTTGGTTTTATTGTTCTCAAAATTAAACTTGAAAATTACTATAATTTTTATCCTTCCATTTTTATAGGAGTGTGAATGATCATAATATTCGATAAATTGTTCGTTTATTAAGTTAAATAAACGAGTATGAACATTTTTTATGTTCATTTAGTAAACGAACAAACATGAACAAAGGTGTGTTCGGTTTGCTTATATTTATAAACAAGCTCGTTTATTTGTTAATGATATTTTTTATAAAAATATTAAAATACATTTTTTTAATTTATATTTGAATTCCAACTTATTAATCTAAGAAATATCTATTATATTTACAATCACTATTGATAATTTGACAAAATAAGTTACGGACAGTGTGCTCTAACGTCTTCTTTGGTACATTAGATGTGAAAGAGAAGTGTTGTGTATGGAAAGATGGATGAAAGATTTGTTACTACATTAAGGTGTTTGGTTTGTTGAAAGTTGTGATATATATTATTGACATTATATTCGGTTTTAACTATGTTATAATTTTATTTAATAAAAAAATAAAAAGTTGCACAATCAAAACCTGTTCAAATTTTGTTTTTAAGACAAACTCATAACCATAAGCTTTGAATAAAACTAGATTAAGTAAAACAAAATATGGGAAGGGGTGTTAACTGAGAGCTTTAATCTCTTGTTCTAGATATTGTTGACAAGTAAAACAAATTTTAAGTTATTGAATAAGTGATAATTTTTATGACATCCAAATTAAACAAAGAATTAGCCAATGAAGCTAATATCTAAACATAAAATTTTAAATACATTGATACTTATTTACATCATTATAAGAAATTATTTTATTTACACCGTTGTAAATAAGCATTGGTAATTTATTTACACTTACTTTTGTTCTTTAACATGTAATCATATTATTTAAAATTATTACTTGATTTTTAAATTAAAAACTGTATATACAAATTATGTTAAATAAATTTCTTATTCTATTTATATTGGCCCAATCAATAAATTTTTTCTAGATTTACCACTGTTCTTTCGGGTTCTCAAGTTATTTCCATGGCTTATTTTCAATGTTGTCATAATTGTTGATAGTTTTTATCATTTATTTATAGATAATTATTTAATATACAAATCGTAACTTTTTTATATTATTAAGTGATCTTAATATATTGTCATAAAATTTATTGATTTGAATATTAATTTAAAATGTATAATAAATTAAATCATTTTAAATTAAAAAAATACCATTATATTTTATATAATTTTCATTCCTTGATCGGCACTATATATTGTCAGCAGATTTGCACTAAACCTGCTCATGGCCTTTGACACTCCAAAACTCAAATTCATATTAAATAATGAAAATTTTAATTTTATAAAATGCATAAAATTTATCATAAATATATTATAATGTATAAATTAGAAGAAAAAAAATATTGAATGAAATCAAATTTGACTTTAAACGTCAATTGTTATTTTATTTTAGGTTAATTAGTATTTTAGTCCTCAAGGAATTATTTCTTCGAAGACATATAGTCTCTACTTCATGGGGACATGCCCTTGGGCCTTGTGTGTTCATAAGTTTTTGAACTATTTATGCTTAGGGACAGGGGAAAATTTGCTCATAATAGGTTTAGAATCCACAACCTAAAAGGGAGGAGAAGATGTAAGTTAAGAGCTTTTAACCACTTGCTCTAAAGATTGTTGACTTGTGTGTTTATAAGTTATAACAATATTTCGACTAATTATACCATATGATATGATATAACCATATATAACACTCATGCCAGTCATTAGATTTATATATATAGTTTGATAAATCTTATCTAATCCTAATCCTACATAGAGGTGAGGGGAAAGAGGGACTTTAAGAGAAAAAAAATATTCATTGTGGGTCTAGAATCCATGACCCAAGAGAAATGAGAAAATAAAGTAAGTAACAAACTGTATAACTATGTGCTCGGCACATGGGTCTGCCTTGTAAAATACTTACAAGTCCATTTCTTGTTCAAGTGGGTGTGGGGGTATTTCTCTCTTTCCTTTTTTCCCCCCCTTTTTTAAGTCCATTTCTCCTCAAGTTGGGCAACCTTTTGAGAGACAATTTTTTTTTTAAATATTATTAGATACAATTCACCATTTTATGTTATTATGTATTGGAAAAAGTGCAACCAATGCAATGGAAAAAAATCATTACTACAACAATTCTTAATGGACACTATAAAAAAATGAGAAATCCTTGAATATTTGTATGGTTTCAATGGGTTTGATCACTTTTACGAGTGCCTGACTATATACTAAGCTACAAACCTATAGCTATAGGGTTTGTAAACAAAGTATTAAAGTGTAATGATTTATTGTCATTTAAGGTGATAGACAGGGCATTTTAAAACCTTTAAAATGATATTTTTGCGTAAGTATTTTATTTTTATATTATTTACAAATTTAGTACTAAAAAATACTTTTTATTCTAACATTTATTTTTAAAATTGTTGACTGGTATGATGGGTTTTTAGAGTTATAAAAATGAGCGATGAATTAAGAATTTTTTACTTAAATCTGATACTATAAAATCGGGTTTGGGTTTGAAATATTGATAATAAATAAAGACTTTAAAATAACCCAAAATATAGAAAAAATAAAATAGATGTTAGAGCAACTGGAACTAGGGTTGGTGCTTCGACTTGAACCTCACACTATAGAATCGGTTTTGGATTTGAATTGTTTTTTTTTAGGATAAAGTCAAGTTTGATTTGAGGTTAGAACGAAAAACACTAAATATGAGATAATAATGTATGCGTAAAACTTTGATATACAGGTTGTGTAAAATTAATTTTACATAAGCATGTGTATTTACACTATAAAAACTTAAATTCTAAATTCCTAATCATAACCCTAAAAAATTAAACACTAAACCTTAAACCTTATACATTAAATTCTAAACACTAATCTTAAATTCTGAACCCTACAACCTAAACCCCTAAACATTAAACCCTAAACTAAAACCCTAACCCCTAAAACTAAAAGACATGTGTAAACTAAAGTTTATACGATCTGTATATCAAAGTTTTTTTTCTATAATGTAATTTTATTTTAAATATTTAAGAATTATTTTTATATTTTTCTCTCTATTTTTAATTATTTTCTTATTTTATCGAATAAAAAAATAATTATTATAATATTTTATTTTTATATTTTTTCAATGAACACCCTATTTTACATAATAAAATAAGAAAAAATATTTGTGTCGGGTCAAGACAGAAGCGGACTTTTACATAAAATTTAAGTCGAATTGAATAAAATATCGAATCAAATTTAAGCAAAAACTTTAATTTTTTAATCAAATATGAATTGACCAAATATCAAACTCGACCCGATCAATAACCATCTCTAATTACCAACTCTCATTAAATTGACCCAACAACGACGGCAACTCCAGATGTTTACCATGATCAAGCGACGTAGAAACACCCAAAATATTCAATATTCCTTAATTATTTCTCGCTTTCTATTTTTATTACTTTTCACCCACATGAACGAGTGTCCAAAATTCTAGTGTCAGTGTCGTAGGAGAGCGGCATGAACACCTGCTCAAAGTATTATTTTTTTTACCTTCACAATCTTATTAATTTTTCTTATAGTATTATAAGTTAGTGGTTGTATTTTATTATTTTAATTACATTTAAAATATTTTCTTAATAAATAATAAAAATAATATGCTTAATAAAGTTTAATCATAATTTTATAATTATTAATAAAATATTAAATTAATTGTTCAAATTATCACATCAGATTCATTTTTTGAGTTTTTTTCATTGACTCCAAAAATGTATTCTATTGATAATTTTCCTCGTAAAAGAAATTGACTACAATAATTACGTAAAAAATTCATTTCTTATTAAACTTACTATTTTCTCGGCTTAAGTTTTGAATTTCATAAAACAGATACTCCAAGAAGAAACAGGAGTCAACGCCGAACTCTTACAAAGCTGATGCTCCTTGTTTATAAGTACGAGCTTTAAAGCCTCTGCTCACTCCATCTTCTCCCCTTTCTTCCTCTGTTTAGATTTGATAAGAAATACATATATATATATACACACACACGCTTATATTTGAGAGTAAAAAACCCTCAAAATTAAGTCGATTCTATATCCCTCTCGCGCCCACGTGCTATGTTTGGACGCCCAACATTCCGACGCTCCTCCTCCTTTGAGTTTCTCAGAGACTCCCTGACGTCTCCTGAGGTCATGGCGTCGCCGATAAACTTCCTGTCATGTCCGCTATCTCAGCTCACTGTGTCCGAGTCCTACGACTTGGTGAGCGGCAGCGGCAGCAGCAGCAGCGAGAGTTACAATTCGCGGAGTTCGCTACTGAGTTGCTGCACTCAAAAACAGAGTTTCAAGCAAAGGAGCATCAGCCTTCAAAACATTGGGCTTCATTGTCACTTTGCCTCATGCATTAACGAGTTTACTGACTCCGATTCCGATGGGGTGAGGAGAGCATTTAGCACCGGTGATTTGGAGCAGGTAATTTAGTATAGGAATAGGATAGGCATCTGAAACTGCAAATTAATTAACCCTTTAAAACATTTTCATTTTGATTCAAGTTTAATTTGTTGAATGGGTGGGGATAGGGGCGGAAGAGTGGTGGTCGTCGATCGGGGAGTCCATTGTGGAATGAGAGTAATGCGAGTGCCATAATCGAAGGAATGAGCAGAACTTACCGCTACAGTCCTGAGGAAAAGAAACAACGGATTGAAAGATACCGGTCCAAAAGAAACCTCAGGAATTTCACCAAGAAGATCAAGGTCATCTTTTTTTTATACAGTTAACTTATTATTTAACTACTTCGAATTGGTACTACAAAGACTCTCGCAACTTAATGCGTTCCAGACCAACTAATTGTTAGCATTACTAAAAGCATGATTACTATGTTCCTCCTCGTAATTTGATGCTTTATAGTGTCTCTCACATCTAATTTTGTGTATAATAATATATTGTGAATGAAACAAATTGGGTTGGGAGGATGAGTCTTTGCAATAACCAATTCGAATTAGTCCGCCAATAAGTTAAATATCAATAGTTATATAAAAATAAAATAAAATCATTATTTTGAAGTCAAGTGTTTCAGTAGGTAAAAGAAAAGTTGAATTTAGTTGACTTACATGTTGGATATACATTACTTGAATTCAATTAGAATAATTTAGAAACTGGATTAATTTCTATCAATCATTTGCTGATGAATATACATACTTTTATCAGTATACATGTAGGAAAACATTGGCAGACAGCAGGCCACGAATCCGAGGACGGTTTGCAAGAAATGGCGAAACTGAAAAGAATGTTCCTCAAGTTGAATGGAGCCACCACGTTGGTGGAGATGAAGAAGATGAGAACTGGATCATTTTCCTTGATTCACTCTCTGCAAATGTGAGTATTCCTTAGCTAAAAATGGATCATCAGTTGCCACTATTCGATATATTATTGTGGAAAAATTTAGAATTTTGCTTGTTTTCCTTGTAGTTTTTTTTATGGTCTCTTTTAGCTTCAAATAGGTGTTTGTAAATGTGGATGATCACATTGTTTATTATGATAATAAGGAATTCCAAGGCTTATCCAAGATTGCATGAGCTTTATATTTATACATATTTGTATTTTATATACATTCGAGTCTAAATAACATATCGCACTATAAAAGTTATACAAAAAAAACAGGTGAATAAGGACAGAGACAATTTCAGGTGCATGAAAACAACAGTTTGTCGACCTCAAGGCAAATATTGACTTCGTTCCTATAGCTCACCAAAAATTGACTGTAAATATAAGAAAAGGATCTTTGTAAGATTTTTCCTACTTTGACAAAACACTCCTAGTAATCATTTAACTGAAAAAAGAAGCACTATTGCCAATATTTTGATGTAATCAGAAAGCAGATAAAAAGTAGAATAAATTAGGAGATTTGTTTTGCTTATCAGCTCGTGTTGGTTGATAATGATTAGCTTTGATGGTTTATGCGAAGTTCAACTTAGATAATAGATATGTACTCTTTTACGAGGTGGGAAGGGCGGCCATGTTTATTTTTCTGTCGGGCCCTGGAAGCGGCTGTGGTTTTCCCACTATATGACCTTTGCATTAGGAAAAGACGTTGAAAATATTAAGTTACTAAGAATCCAAGGGTTCCATTATCCAAAGTATATTAAACAATAAAACATCTGGTAGAGTAGTAAGCTCGTAGGTCTTTCTTTTCGTTTCCCCTTTAGATTCATCATCGTCTCCTCGAAGTACAAGTAAATGGACAATAATATTTACTTTTGTTTTTGGATTTAAATCCATCGGTTTATGGATGGATCCAAAATTTTACGTTAAAAAAGTAAAATTATAAAATTTTAGGGGACGGAAATAAATTTTTAATATAAAATATATAAATTATTTTACAAATTTTAAATTTTCAAAAAGCGCCCTCCTCCACCCTTGCATTGATTTACAATGTCTGTGAAAAGTAAAAATTAAGTCTACGAAGGTAAGCTGTATAATAATACCAGAAAAATGAACCTAATACAGTGAATTCCCATGCGCTTGGGAAGAAGCTAGCCATCTCAACCAGGGATTTAATTAACGTTCGCAGTCGCGTTTTTTGTCGCATCGCGTTTATCGCAGTTGCGGACATAACGGATGCCATTGCGGAGGTCACAGTCGTGATTTTTTTTTAAATTCAAATAACTTATTGTAAAATATAATAATTATAGTTATAAAAAGTTATTTTTAATGACATTTATAGTATTTTCTAAACAAAAACGAACATAAATTAAAATGGATTAAAAAATATCTATTATAAATTATAATTGTGAGATAGGAGATTAAATTTCTTACGATTTTATCAAAGAGTTCTTTTCCACCAGAAAATTCAAAAATAATATATATATATTTCTTCTAATGGTCAATACCTAAATTAAAAAAAAATGTTCAAGGTAAATATCAACAATGAGAAATTTTAATTATAATTATAAAAAAATTTCAACACTTATAAATGGATTTAATTGAAAGAAAATAAGACTTAGAGGCTCAATTGGAAGTTTTGTTATGGATTTGAGAACTTAATTGTAAATAGAATAAAATAAAACATCTTAATTAAACTAAAAATCCTCCTTAAATGACTAAATTGTAAGAGTACTAAAACCTTTTAGCCTCTCCAAAATTTCACTAAAAATTGAACCCTTCTTCCCGCATTTACACTTTTAATATTATAACTTCATCTTCAACCCCGAATCCATTCTCTACAACATTTTCTTCTTCCCCTTTTCATCCCCGGGCACCACCGCGATTGATCTGAAAACATAGATAGCGTCTTGCTATCATCGTGACCGAACGCTATCCCGTTATTTCGCGTCCGCGACAGCCCGCTATCGTTGTAATTTCGTTGCCCACTGTGATTTCCTCCAATTGCGATTTCAGACAATGGCGCGATCGTAATTTCATAGCCGCTATCGCGTTAGCAGAGTGCTATTTAAATCTCTGATCTCAACGATGAAGGTAGGGATTGATTTAGGCCCTGTTTTGCATTATTTTTAAACAAGTTTTTGACTTCAAAAATTGGTTTGAGATCAAAAAACAATGAAAAATATGTAGCTTTTTAGGCTAAAACTGCTTTTCAGCTTAGTTTAAAAAGTGCTTTTCAAAATCTAAAAATTTTAGCTTTTAAGGCTAGTTTAGCATTGCTTTTGAAAAGTGATTTTTAAAAGTGCTGTTGGAAAGATATTTTGAAAATGAATTTTAAAAAGTTAGTTGTAAGATTTTAGTATTTGACATTGCTGTCAAAAAGTGTTTCTAAGAAGATAAATGACAATTTTGGACATGATATTGTAAGTTATATATATGTATGTATATATATAAAAAGATATTTAAATTTTTTAATGTTATAATATATGAAATATATCAGCTTAAATTATTATAAAAATATTTTTATTATTACGTTTGGGTTGAAAAGCACTTTCAAAAGTATTTTTTTTCTTCAAAAGTAATTTTTTTCTCTAAAAGTGCTTTTGAAAAATATTAATAAATTATAATAAAATATAAAAATACTAATAAATGAATCATATAATTATGTATTCGTAAAAAATATAAGTTTATAAATAAAACAATAGCAAATGAAGGTTCAAATTGTAATTTGACTCCCAAAAGCACTTTTCCAACCGCAAAAGCTAAAAATTTCAGCTTTTGCGTTTGGGTTGAAAATTACTTTTCAAACGCAATTTTTCTCTAAAAGTTATTTGTTTAGGATTGCTTTTGGTCTCAAACCAGTTTTTGAAACTAAAAACTGGTTTAAAACGCACTGCTAAACGCACCCTTAATTTTTTCAAAAGCACTTTTAAATAAAAGTACTCATATATCTTTATTTTTATCACAATTTTTTTTTACATTTTTAAGAAGAATGTTTAAAATAGATATTTTATCAACTTAATTTTTTTGACAATAATACCAAGCAATCCTATTTTAAGGTTTAATTTGACATTGCTTTTAAAAAGTACGATAGAAAAATATTATAAAAAATTAATTTTGAAAAGTTAGGTTTAAAGTTTAAATGTTTGTTATTGTTGTGAAAGTATTTTTTAAAAAATAAAAAATTAAATATTTCAAAAAACAATTTTAAAAATTATTTTTACTGTATTTTTTAAATGTAATACCAAATTGACCCTCGTAGTCTAAGCAATGATATTAGCCGCTTTTGGGACATAATTTATCTGCTTCTTTCAGTAACTGTTCACATTATCAACACGTTAAAATAATCGTAGTGGCACCATGACACGAGTAGCAGTAATTAATTACACTTGTACGGTTGAGGCGCGTGTACTGGCGGAAAGGAAAGGAGCAAGGGACTCCGAGGAGGTCTCGGTGGAAGTTTACGGAAGAGGAGAGAAAGGGGGCGATATTGAGGAGAGGGATCGAGCAACGGTCGCGATCAGACACGACGCTCCTGATCGTACGGTTTTAAGCGATTCCGGTGTAGCCCAGCTCCATCGCTTTGATCACGATTTTAATGCGGGTGGATTTGGCGGCTGTGCTCGCCTTGTTGGGCGGCGTGGAATCGGTGTAAGGAATATTAAGATCGGAAAACCCCATAGATTCTCAGACAGAAACAGATTAAAGGTACGGGTTAATGGTGTACGGTTAAAGATAAAGACGATGAGGGCTTTGTCGTTCGGGTTTATTTATAGAGAAAAAAGAAACGACGACGTACAGAGCTTGGTAAATAATTACACCTGGATTATCAAATCGACATATTGGCCCAAAATTATTTACAAGGGCTTTCTTATTGGGCTGACAATTGGCAAATAATGGCGCGCTGGTTTACGATCGAAAGAAGCTGATATCGAGTTTTCATTTTTCAGCTCACAAAAGAAACACAAAAAACATAAAATGCGCTTCAAAATAACCGCTAAAACAATCACGTCATTGATCCGCGTCGATGCTTCTCCTCATCTTGACCCTCCGTTATAACTCATCGACGGTCAAAATTCATAGTTAAGACATACCACGGATCACCATCCCGACCCAACTTCTCCTATAAAGTCCCCCACCATTTAGTTTGAAGGCGTGCAATTAATCAAATCTCTAAAGTCAGCCTTAGCTATCAACAAGAGTTCAAGATTCGAATATGTCGGGAAGAGGAAAGGGAGGCAAAGGACTGGGCAAGGGAGGAGCAAAGCGCCACCGTAAGGTCCTCCGCGATAACATCCAGGGCATCACGAAGCCAGCCATTAGGCGTTTGGCTCGTAGGGGAGGAGTCAAGCGTATCAGCGGTCTGATATACGAGGAAACCCGTGGAGTTTTGAAGATCTTCTTGGAGAATGTGATTCGTGACGCTGTTACCTACACCGAGCATGCGAGGAGGAAGACCGTGACTGCTATGGATGTGGTTTATGCACTGAAGAGGCAGGGTAGGACTTTGTACGGGTTTGGGGGTTAGATGATTTAGGAATTAGGTATCCGTTGTTGGGGATTTGAAGTCATTTCATCAAGAATATAGGGTTAGGGATTGTAATTAGGTGGCGTTCATTGGGTTTAATTGTTCGGCCCATGTTGTTTCCTGTAGTGATTTGTAATCCGTTGTATGAATTGCAGACTTGAAAGTTCATTTCATTTCGCGTCTTTTAATTGCGTTCTTAGTTTTTGGAGGTTTCAAGTAACCAAGCAAATACAATTTCCATTGACCACATTTGTTCTGGAAAAACCATACATTTCTTCACTTGAATATCTGAATTCTCGGGAACAACCTGCACGTTCTTGCTCACAGCTTCACTCTCCGGGCAATGTCCCCTGTTCAGCTCTTGCAGTTGAGTTAGAACCCACGTATTTGCCGGTACCTTATCACCAACTCTCAACTCCTCATATCCTAACTAATGGGTCATTAAGTTGCTCCAAAAGCAGCTCGAATATTTTCTGCCTTCTTTTTTTCAACTTCAGCACTTAATATTCCCAATTTCGATTGGTTTTGTAGTACCTCTCTTCACATTGTTTCTCCTCTCTTGACTAAGCACAAAATCTTCTTGCTTGGAAGATGCAGCACTGGCATTTTCTGCCTTTACATAATCATTCTTCCATCTTCCCATTGAAATTCAAGGCCAAGGAGAATAACTCTCTAAGCAATTGAAGAAAAATCAACATATAAAAAACTGAAACTTTATTCCCTTAAGTACTGGACTTCAAAGCAGTAATATTTACCCAAACATCATCATCTTTTTTGGATAAATGATATTTTATTCATCCAAAGAAACCCCAAATTATATAACTAGCAGGACGAACTAGTCCCACCACATTACAATCTAACATCATGTTTTATTAGAATTGAAAACATCAGCAGCCAATCTTGGCCTCTTCCCATGTTACCTTTCATTTCTCTCTTAACAAATGTAATAATTAAAACCACCCAAGCCAAACGAATGATTGTTGTGCGAAGTGATTCCCCTATGCCATACAACAGTGAGAAATACGCAAATGGAAGCAATCATCGTCATCGAGAAAAGAAAATTAACAAACTAAAAATGAGAGTGACTTATTTTTCTTCAATTGACCATATGCCTTAGGCTGCGTTCAGCACATCTCCAACGACAGTTGGAGTGCGAAATGGAGAATCAGTGCTGAACAGGATATTACTATGCGGTGTTGTCCCCGTTTTTTTCCTGATTTTATGCTTCAAACGGGCCTTTAGTCTTATCGATTGGGCAGAGATTTTTGAATGCAAAATCCCTTCTGAACATGCCCTTATTCTCATCTAAAGCCTTTCTACAAAGATGTAACCCAAGGTAAGAGTCATCTAAAGCCTTTCTATAAAGATGTAACCCAAGGTAAGAGTTTTGGTCCATTGCTAAATGAAACAATTGTTGTTTTGGTCTCTTTAAATTTTAAAGGCTTAAATGAAAAATAAGTACGTAAAATATATTTTTTTAAACTTTAGGTTCCTAAATTATTTTTTGTAAAAGTTAGTGCTCAAAGTTTCAAACGTTATAATTTCAGGTGTCTAAAGTTTAACTGTTATAATTTTAAGTGCATGACCGTTAAAGGGTGTTAAAAAATTATTAACCAATTAATGTTCGACACATGACATGTTTATTTTATTTTTCAAAATTAAAAACTTAAAATAATTTTTTATAAAAACTTTCAATTTTTTATAAAATCTTAAAAACTTGAAAATTTTACAAAACAATCCCCAAATCCCTAAACTTACCCAAACATAAACCCCCATGTAATCACTCAAATTCGCCTGGCGCGCTTTTCCAGTTTTAAAATTTCTTTTTAATTCATTTTAATCTTGTTTGGAAAACCCTGCTCGATTTTGAAATTAAAAAATATGGAGTCGCCACCGATCATTTTTAAAATGGTAGACCAGACACCAAAAATAAAACCAGAGATTAAAAAATTCGGGTCCGGGAGTCGGTTATGGATGAGGAAGGATTAGCACCCCCACACCGCCCAAAATTAGTACCTAACCGATTATTTAATGTCTTGGTATTAGAAATTACGAATTTGATTAAAACTTAAAATGTGATTCTTAAATGCATGAAAATGTTCTAAATATTTGAAGAAACATTCCGTTATTTAGAATAATCGAGAAGTTCACATCCCTATACACTCGGAAAATGATTTCTTGATTTTTTAAATAAAATAAAATTCCCCTAAATGCTAAAGGATATTCGTTTATTTAGGGATATCGAGAAAGTCACATTCCTTTATGCCCGGGAAATGAGTTTTCGAATTCCCTAAATAAAGTAATATTACCTTAATTCTAAGCATACTTAATTACTAGCATGATGCAAAAATTATATGATTACATGTAAAAATATATATACTTAAAAAATATAATATTTAAAGTAAAATATCTTTAATATTTATGTTTATCAAAAACTTTATATATATAAAGTTAGTAGTTTATATATATATATATTTACGAAAATAAGTATTTATGATTGTTTTTATATATATGGTAATTAAACAAAACACTATATATTATTTTACAAATATACATAAAACCTTGTGTATATATATATATAATATAAAAAATATAAAAAATACTATACATAAGCATATGAACCATAGATAAAAAAACATATATATACATATATCTTATATATGATATAATATATAAAAATAATCTACTTGGTATAATAATAATAATAATAATAATAATAATAATAATAATAATAATAATAATATTGCTAATGTGTAAACATGAATTCTATTAAAAATGCATGGAACAACATAAAATTAAATATCAAGGACTAGAATGCATGAATATTAAATTACATGGCATGAAATAATATAAAAAGGGACTAAAATGAACAAAAAATAAAATACATAGGCTGAAATATAAACAATATGAAATACTAGTGCTAAAATTAAAAAGGGCATAAAAGCGGTGACTAAATTGAGCTAAAACATAAATTAAAAGCCAAAAAAACATAAAACGACGATATTAAACACGCATGAAAAATATAAGGACCAAAAGCATAATTATCCCGTGACTATAACGAAAGCGGGAAAGAATATGGGGGACCTAATGAGTAATTATCCCATTGCGTAAAAACATGGAATCTCCCGGGGTATCCGAGTGAGTGCGCGGGTCAGGTACACCAGACGGTGTCGTTTTGAGGGAGGCCGGTTTAAAACATTAAAGATTTTTTTATTACAAAATAGTTTTTAAAAAACCCTAAAAACTATTTTCATCCCCTCATCTGTTTCCACACCCGACGGTGAAACCAAGGGGAGTTACCACGCTCGGCCGGCCTTTGCATGCTGTTCATCGGCGACTCGGCGTCACGGCGAGGGCGAGATAACCCCGACGAACACATGGCGGCCCTCAACAACCAGGTATGATTCAAAATCTTTTTCTAAACAAAAACAAACAAAAAAATTTGATTTTCAAACTGAAAAAAAAAATTATTTCGTTTTTAATATGATTTCGATTTGAAGAAATAAGATAGAAAAGAAAAAAAAATTGAAGTTTTTGATATGAAATCTCTCATTTTTTATTGATTCCAGATTTTTTTTACAACTGAAATCTCCCCCTCTACATTCTGTTTTCTATGGGTTATATAACCCGAAATTACAAAAAATCTAACAACTCTCCCGCCTTTTTTATGTTTGCAAATCTGAAGCAAGGCCGAATTTATGAGATTATGCCGAGTTGGTGAGATAAGGGAATGGACGAAGGGTTAGAGGCATGGGTGATTGATAGAGGGTAGGTTTAGGGTTATGGTTTATTATTATTACTTTTTAGGGTTTGTAAGTCAAGGTTTGGGATTCAGGATTGTTTAGTTTTGGTTTTAAATCGGTTGCCAGCGAGCAAAACAGTGGCGGCCGGAAGGTGAGCGACGGTGGCGGCTGGTAAAGGTGGCGATGGCTGCAGATGCAATTTAGGGTTATGGTTCGTTTTATGTTTTTTTTGGATACCGGGTATTTGGGTCAGAATTGGATAATTGAATTGAGTATGGGTCAATGGGTTATTGGGTTTTGGTTTGGGTATTAGGCCATGTTATTTTGGGTTGGATGTAAATGGGTTCGGGTCTGGGTTACCCGGACCAAAACGGGTTATTACACCCCAAATTGCCACCGCTTTCACAGTCGATCGTCGCCCCTGACTACACCCCTTTGGTCGTCAGACCAAGGCGATCATTTCCCTCCAATACGACGTCGTTGAAAATGGCGAAAGACGTGCAATCGAACGTTGAACACAAAATCAGCGTTAGGCTGGAATGCCGTTCAAATCTTTTAGCTATGTCGTGTTGGGAAAAATGACCGCCTTGATTCGGCGACCAAAGGAGCGTGGTCAGGGGCGGCGATTGGCGGTGGAAGCAGCGACGATTTGGGAGTTTGGTTTTGGGTAATTTTAGGGATTTGAGGATTGTTTTGTAAATTTGCAAAATTTTGGGATTTTAGGAAAATTTGAAAATTTTGGGTGTTTTTCTTTAAAAAATTAAAAATAAAATAAAATTAGTGCCACATGTCAAGCATTGATTGGTTAAAATTTTTTTAACACCCTTTAACTGTCAGGCACTTAAAATTGCAACTGTTGAAATTTTAGACACCTATTTTTTACAAAAAAATACATTGGGTACCTAAAGTTTAAAAAGGTATACTTTAAACACATATTTTTTTTTATTTAAGCCAATTTTAAATAATTTAATTTATGCTTTTTTAAGTTTTTTTTAAACTTTGGCCTAAACGTTTATGCTTTCATTTCTACCCGAACACCAAATTCTTGGTTCCATTTCTAATAAATGAGATTGCTGGTGAGAAGAATCAAATCTTAGTGCTTGTTAGTATACTAATGTACATTCAACCAATTGAACTAACCCATACTGATTTGATTACATGGTAGTATGTGTTATTTACATTTAGTTTTTAAAAAAGACACACATATCATGTGGACAAACTGTTCGAACCCGGATCTTGTGGGAAGAACGACACTTCATTTTCCAAAACAAGCAAACAGATTGCAGGTCGAATGTCTGAAATGGCAGCATAGGTTCTCCCAACACACTTACCAGTCAACTCCATTAATACTCTTATAGGAAGCCGACAGGAGGGCCTAACTGCAAAACTCATCTCCATCATGGCTCGATGCAATCAAGTTTTCCTTAGATGATATGAAATTGGTGTGAATGGGATATTTTGCGCTTTCACTTCCATACTCAGATGAACACAATTCATCAAAATGTATTCTAATGGAGCAAATGCCAAATTGTCAAAATCCCCATTTGGCTCATCATGAATCTCTTGGTCAAAACTTGCTGCAAGTCAGCCTTCGATTTTTCGGCGATTTTTCTGGCATGTTCGCAGCTTAACAATCGTGCTGTAATTGCCTTGGAATTCATTGACCTAAAACAAAAAAATTGCCTTGGAAATCAACTTTGTCTTTTGCTTTATTTGTTTCATTGACCCTAAGCAAGCTAGAAGTTGCCGAGGAAGCAACATGCACAACTTGTTCCTTCGCTACACAATAATAATGCAGCGAATCAACGCGGCTTTTACAACCCGACATCCACACTTTGAAAACGCTTGCAAAGTCAACGCTTAACGTATAAACTCTTCCCAAGTCATCCCCCAATTTCCTGACACGACAAGTTGCACCCTCAAAAATAATGTTTTCCTTCATTTATCCTAATCCTAATCTTTAAATTTCTATGAATTTTAACATATCATAAGCAAAAATAATCGTTTAAATTTGATATAATCTTCTTTGGAAAAAAACTTTGATACACATGCAATGTAAACTTTAGTTTATACGTGCATTTTAATTTTAGGAGTTAGAGTTTTAGTTTAGGGTTTAAAGTTTATATTATACTTAAATACTTATTAAAGGTTTTAAATTTAACCATATATGCATTAATTTTTTTTATTTTAAATAAATATTATTAAAAACCACGCAAAAACCGTATAATATATAGAATAGAGTAGTTGATTTTAATTCATGAAAATTAAGAGCGAAACTTTAAAAGAAATATATAAATATCAATATAAACCCTAAAGTACAATTTAAACATTAAATAATATTATCAATTAAACATGTGATGTTCTGACAAAGATATATCTTTGTCGTGGTTAACAATTGATATTGAATCGATCCCGAACAATCTCTTTTTTATGTTCCTTATTAAAAAATAAGTTTTAAGAGATATATTTTAATACGTAAGTCGTGTAAAGAAATATTACACAATTATTCTTTAAAATTATAAACATAAACCGTAAACTCTAACTTTAAATCTAAAATTTTAAACTATAAAACATAAATTTTAACCTCTAAATTTAACACGCTAGCTTGTACACCAAAGTTCATCGCAAGTATTAAATAGAATTAACCCTAAACTCCCCAAAACCAAACCATGCGCCAGCACAAGTCACAAGCAACTGGTTATGTTTAATTTTTCCCTTTATTTTTTCTAACAGTTACTACCTTGTTTTTCCCTTTCTTTTTTATTATTTGTTCGAATATGTTAACCTCATGACTCGGTCGTAGTCAACTTATACTAAACAGTTCACTGCTCTATTTAATTATGGCTACTAGCCCTCTTAATTTTGCATATCCAAGTCTCAACTCTCAACTCTAGCATGGCTACCTATCTCTTGTTTCTCATCGTAGCAGCTTCTGCAATTTCCACACTTGATGCCGATGGTCAGCTCATTTCTTTTGAAGTTTCACTTTCTTAATTTTCATGAATAAAATCAACTATAATCTACATAATATATGATTTTTGCATGGTTTTCTTTGTTGATGTTAGAATTAATGTTTATATTATATACGTGTGTGAATTGCAGTGAGTATCGATTGCGGAACATCTGAACTTTACAGTGCCGATGACTATTCCATCGGCTGGGTTGGAGACGACAACTACATTCAACATGGTGAGTCCGTACAGCTGCAATCTAGCAGTTCGTTATATCAACCGCTGGCCACTCTACGGGTATTCGCCGAGGAAGAAAAGCTGTTACAACATTGATTCCAGCAAGGGATCTAAAGTTCTTGTCCGAGCCTATTTCTATTATGGGAATTATGATAGGAAATCATCACCTCCAAGTTTCGACCTACATTTTGATGGGAACCATTGGGCTACGGTGGAGACTTCAATGGACCAATCTGTTTTCTACGAGGTTATTTATGTCACAAAGACGGATACCATCAGTGTATGCGTAGCTCAGACAGCTCCTAACATGTTTCCCTTTATATCGGCCATCGAAGTTCGGGACTTGGACTCGAAAATGTACGCTGATTTAGATTCGAACCGTGCTTTGATGTTGAGGAGGAGGGTTGCTTATGGTACCAAAGCAATCGTTAGGTGTGTTTTGCCTTTCACTTGTGTAATTGTTGATTTTTTTACTCTGCATTAGCAAATTTCATGCTGCATGTTGTTGTACTTGTAGGTCGATCGATGATATTTACGACAGAATATGGGTTCCGGCCGTAAGCGTAGACGGGTTAACGGTGCTTACGAGTGATGAAATATTAGTTGAAGTTGGTTTAGACGACAGCCCTCCTAGTGCAGTGTTTCTAAATGCATTTTCCACTGAAAGCACTTCCTCATCCATTAGATTAGGGACTAATCTTCCCACAACTAAAGTTCCCATACACATGAACATGTACTTTTCGGAAGTTTCGGTACTCAATTCGACGGAGACAAGATCTTTTGAGCTCCAAATAGATGGAACGCCTAGCTCAAAACCCTTTATCCCAGTTTATGCAAAAGCAGGAGAAATGACCCTGACAAACGTGACTGCCTCCTCCAGCACTAATTTCACTTTGGCAGCCACATCTGGTTCAACACTGCCTCCTCTTATCAATGCCCTGGAAGTTTTTGCAGTCAGCGATGAGCTAACTGATGGAACCAACAGTGATGATGGTTGGTATCCAAGACATAAATTTACTCGATATTTCTTATATTCCGGACGTGAAATTTTTGAACTTTTGTTAATCCTTTTTGTTCTTTTTCCTTTTACAATATATTGTAGTGGAAGGATTAGTCTCACTGCAGAGAGAATTTGATGTACTGGGAGACTGGGGTGGCGACCCTTGTCTTCCTTCACCCTATTCATGGGACTGGATCAATTGCACATCTGGTTCCACACCCCGAGTAACAGCATTGTAAGTTTATTAATTTCCAAGCTCGAAATAGCTTTCTGGGTTTTCCATGTTAGCTTGATCATCATTTGGTTTGTTAATTGTTTTTCAGGTATCTCGGTAGCTTTGGTTTATCTGGTCTTCTTCCTGATTTTAGCTCCATGACAAGCCTCGAGATAATGTAAGTTGAATAAATATGTATGTATGTTTGTGTGTGTGTGTGTATATATATATATATTGTTTAATCTGGTGTTTGATATTGTGTTTTGATTGTAGAGATATGCACAATAACAGCCTAATCGGGTCTATCCCAGAATTTCTTGGCACCTTGCCTAATCTAAAACAATTGTGAGCTCTCTTGACAGTCTAATTTTATCAGATTTTTCGTTTTCCATTATCGGGATGCTTAACTGAAAATGTTGGTCCTTGTTCAGGAACTTGGCTGGTAATGGTTTAAGCGGATCAATTCCTTCCTCGATATCAAATAATAAGAAGTTAAAATTAGTGTAAGTAAACGAAAATTCTTTGTAAAATATTCATACCAGAAACTGATTTGCTTATCGAATGATTTACACTTTTTCCTTTCTTATTCAGTGTTACAGACAATCCAGATTTGTGTGTCTCTGGTAAATCATGTAAAACAGCTAGTGGTGTAGATACATTTGGTTCCGGTGGCTCCTCCGGAAAGAAAAAGAGCAAGTTACCGGTAATCCTCGGTACCACAATTCCAGTTTTTGTACTTCTCTGGGTTATTGCTGGTGTTTGTGCCGTGCTTCATCATAAGAGGAAATCAGCAGCCATTGCAGCCGGGAATGCAGGTTAGTATAATAATAAGCAAACTTATTTCTTTGTAATATAGCCTTTGAAATCCGAATCCCATATCATTTGATTTCTCTGGATCATAACGAGCTGGCTTTGACATTTGACTTTGTGTTTATCCCTTGTTTAAGAAACTTTGCCACCACGTTTATTTTTCAATGGTTTTCCGGTGCAAGCAGGAGGAGGAGCCAACAAGCCTTATGGCAATCCACAAGCAGGGCAAATGCAGATGGTTGCCAATAATAATAATACAACCCAAAATATTGTTAATGACTTCATGGTGAACGTCCAAGAGCAGTTGCAATCAGCTCAAGATCCGGTTGACCAAAACAATCAACAATAAGGGGTTTATTAATGATTCTGTTAATTACTAGATCACCATGATCTTAGACAGCTCAAGTTGTATGTTGGATTGATTTTTTTCCCTTTAAAGGAGTTTGTCTCTGTGAAAATTATTTGTAAAACAATAAGATCATCTTTTTCAAGAAGATATTGCTGAATCTAGGAGGCCCATGGCATGTTTCAAGTGGTTAATGGTTTGAGTTTTACTTCCATCTCCTTTAACTAGTGATACGTATCGATAGTCTTCTTTAAAATGCGAGCGTTAAGAAATTTATTGAGAAAGTTTTAATTTCTATAATAATGAATGCTCAACCAAAACTAAATAACTAATGAATGAAAACACGAAAGATTTACTGTGGAACAACTAAAAGATTTAAGTATGTATGCAACCTTATTATAAAACAGATCCATTAATGTATTTGTTCTAAATTGATCTGAGAACAATACGGGCGTGGATGTCTACAAACTTATGATATTTCTTTGGGTGTATGATATTAAGAAGATTTGGGGATATTTGTTTCTAACATATCAATTAAAAATACTATAAAGAAATATAAAAAGTTTATTAAATTTAGTTTCTATTTTTTCTTTAAAATAATTGTAATTATAAGTCGAGTCCTTGAAATTTTTTAATTTTTATTAAAAAATTAATGGTATTCAACTGTGTGTGACGCCCTAAATCAAGACTATACTGTTGCAAAGAAATATCAACACGCACCAGTGGTTTAGTGGAAGAATAGTACCTTGCCACCCCGGCTGGTGCAGTCTAGGAGTCGTGATGATTTCTCTGCGCTACTTGAGATGAAAGGGTCCGTCTTAATTATCTGATATTCGGACGAGCAAACAGCGCATCTGAGTTTCTTTTTCCTTTATTTTTTTTATCAAATCAAGTCTTATCCAACAATTCCTTCAAATAAACATCAATCCGTCGTAAGCAATCCCCATACAACATTTGTAGCCAAATATGATCCCTGATTCCATAATGTTGGATCATATCTTCCCAAGTGGCTTCGAATTCCTCAGGCCTTAGAGCATTATGTAATGCCCTTCTAATTGATTCATATTATACAGTTCAGCAAGTTTCTCCGGAACCTTTTTCCTTTCCAATGTTGTTTCTTCTACTATTAGCTTGGCTCCAGCCTCCAGGGACCTCATTTGCCAGGGTTAGTTGATGCATGTGTGAAATGTGTGGATCAGTGCCAAAACTATCTCCATTTGACATTGAAGACAGCAGCCAGTGATGGCCTAATCAATGCTTCTCTGCTCGTTGTGGTGGAAACAACCCCCTCTCCGGGCTGCCCGGTGGCAGTTGCTCCTTGATTGCCCTTGAGTGGATGTTTTCTGTTCCCTAACTATGAAGAAACAAGGGCAAGTATAAATAAATACTAGGAAAATAGGTAAAATCCCACAGGCCACAGCCAACCCGATTATCAAACCCAATCTGTTTCCCTCCGACTGATTATCATTGCTCCTACCTATCCTGTAAACAAATACTAAATGTGAGGAGAAAAGAAGATTTGATTATAGAGCTCGAGTTATAGAATTTTCTAAATTCTTTAGCTCCACCTCTAATTACGTACCATTCAGAAGACATGGTTCCCCACTCCCCCCTACTAGCTGTTGGAAAGCGTTTATCAACACGGCTAGTCCATTCACTGCTTAACCAAACTTCAATGGGACTCGTTACAGGATGCAATGTGGAACTAGCTCGAATGCTCGATATTCAAAGTAGCAACAGAAGTGGCATTTTCCCATACGCCATCACACTGCTGATATACAGGGTTGATTGCCTATGCAAGCTTGTTGTTCACGTTTATATTGAATGCGCGAGCTCGAACCAGTTGCTGTTGTATACAAAGGTTGAGTGAAGTATAGTTCTACATGGTCGAGCCACTTAGTTTTGCTAAATGTGAATGACAAGTCAAGTTCATCTGTTGGACTTGGAGCTTGAACTGCTTTCGTAACCAGTGGCTCGTTAACTGTTTTTTCAACAAGTGAGGCAAATTTTACTGTCACCGAGTTCGAACCAAGTGGAATCATAGGTTTCCATACACAGTTGTGAACATCACCACTAGCATTATCAAGCTATTGAAGTTCAAAACCAGGCACGAAACCATACTGGAATATGATAATATACTTAGTTAGGAATGCAGAACTGGCCACATTGATTGAACCATGCTGCTACTGAATAGAACATAAGCCTAGCAGCTTTTTCATCGTCGATTGTTTTTTTAAACTGTTTGTTTGGATTACTAGTATTAGAATCACAGGAACAGGATGATACAGATTCAATCAAAATTAAGGTATCATTATATAATATTGTTTGAAGTCTAGGGTACACGTTCCATGTAAGCTGTGAAGTTACATGGGATTAGAATGAGTGCGAGTCCGTAGCAGTTAACATGTGAATAGAAATCCTCTACCTTTTTTGATGTCCCGGTTTATTTATGCCCTCACACTAAAAGTTAGATTTAAAGTTAGAGTATAGGGAATTGGGGTAAGGTATAAGGTTTAAAGTTTAGGATTTGAAATTTAAGAGTAGGGCTTAAAATTTAATTTTTAAATATATTTAGTGTTGGGACATTAAAAGCGACACCAAAAAATGATATAGAATTTTTGTCCGTTACCGTGCATTATCCACGTTTTTTCGCTTCTTTGTTTTGTTTTACTATCTTTAAAATATTGGGTAAACTACATTAGTAGTCACCGAACTATGATTTTTTTTCTTATTTTGGTCACCGAACTTTTTTTTTAACAAAAACATCACTAACGTTATGTTTCCTTCCTATTTTGGTCACCGAACTTTTTTTTGGAAAAACATCACTAACATTATGTTTCCTTCCTATTTTGGTAGCCGGCTGTTAAAGGTTTTGCTGATGTGGATTTTTTTTTAATTTTCCATGTCATTTCTTCTCTTTCCTTGTAAGCAATATATGTTATTTTATAATATTTTTATTCAAACTAAAAGGATTGTGACAAGTGTCACTGCCTATTAGTGGAATAAAAGGAATGAAAAATCAAGCCCCTTATGCAGCCAGAGAGATTCGACTAATAAGCAGTTACACGTGTCACCATCCTATTAGGCAGTTACATGTGTCACCATCTCTCTGGCTGCATGAGGGGCTTGATTTTTCATTCATTTTATTCCTCTAATAGGCAGTTACACTTGTCACCATCTTGTTAGTTTAAATAAAAATATTATAAAATAACATATATTGCTTACGAGGAGAGAGAATAAATGACATGGAAAATTAAATTAAATAAAATAAAATTCTACGCCAGCAAAACCGTTAAATTTCTAACAACCGGTGACCAAAATAGGAAGGAAACATAACGTTAGTGATGTTTTTGCCAAAAAAAAGTTCAGTGACCAAAATAAGAAGGAAACATAACGTTAGTGACGTTTTGCCAAAATAATAGTTCGCTGACCAAAATAGGAAAGAAATCATAGTTCGGTGACTATTGGTGTAGTTTACCCTAAAATATTTCTAAGGATTGAAAAGCTCATAACATTCGTACATACGATTTTATTTTAGGGTAAACTACACCAGAAGTCACCAAACTATAGTTTCTTTCCTATTTTGGTCACCGAACTATTTTTTTTGGCAAAAACATCACTAACGTTATGTTTCCTTCCTATTTTGGTCACCGGCTGTTAAAAACTTAACGGTTTTGCTGACGTGGAATTTTATTTTACTTTTTTTTTCCATGCCATTTCTTCTCTCTCCTGTAAGCAATATATATTATTTTATAATATTTTTATTTAAACTAACATGATGGTGACACGTGTAACTGTCTATTAGAGGAATAAAATGAATGAAAAATCAAGCCCCTTATGCAGCCAGAGAGATGGTGACACGTGTAACTGCCTATTAGTCGAATCTCTCTGGTTGCATAAGGGGCTTGATTTTTCATTCGTTTTATTTCACTAATAGGCAGTGACACGTGTCACCATCCTGTTAGTTTGAATAAAAATATTATAAAATAACATATATTGCTTAAGAGGAGAGAGAGAAAAAATGACATGGAAAATTAAAAAATAAAATAAAATTCCACGTCAGCAAAACCGTTAAGTTTTTAACAACCGGTGACCAAAATAAGAAGGAAACATAGCGTTACTGATGTTTTTGCCAAAAAAATAGTTTGGTGACCAAAATAGGAAATAAACCATAGTTCGATAACTATTGATGTAGTTTACCCTTTATTTTATTTAAAAAAATGAATGCAATATATTGTTAAACTTGAATTATATTAAACCAGTCGCAACAACCGAAATTTGTAAGGCAGCGATGTTTCGATCACCTAACTCTTACATTTAAGCTTAAAATTTGGTATAATTGATTGATTTAGGGGCACATTATTAATAATGGAAAGAACTTTAAACATAGTCACTAACTCGTAAAATAGTACTTTGATAAAAAAAAAAATTGACATTGTAGTTAGTAATGAAGTTGGAAGTGAAATGAACCTTGTCGGAAACACAGCCATCAATGAAATTCCCACTCAAAGAAAAAAACTGCAATTCTTGAAAATGAAGAAACAAAGAGGCGTTGAGATATCACCAACCATCAAAATTGTACTCTATGTGTGTACTGTCAAGAAAAAGTTTGATAATTCGTCCACTGATCGGGTTGCACTCCACCCTTTCTCATTTACAACAATCAACTAATGGACCAGGGATGAGCCAAGATCGAACATTTGAAAGGGCCAAATTATTAAATTTAAAAAATACAAAAGTTTATTAAGTATTTAAAACTCTAAATTCATGGATCAAGACCTAATTTCTCTAATATTTAAACTTATAAAGACTTAAAATAATATTAGACCAAAAGAATTGATAATGCGGGCTTATTTTTCTTTAGTTCTATATTATGTTTCCAATAAATTCATTCATGATTAAAGGTCTACTCACAGGCCACAGCATATATACAGCTTCCATCAATCACTTTAATTTTAATTTTGTTGATAATTTTGTCCCAACTTTTTTGTTGATACTTACTTCTAACTCAATTTAATTTTAATTCAGTTTTTTATAACAAATTAAAAGAAAAAAATATTAACTTTACTAAGGCGACTAATTGAATAAAAATATCCCTCCATAAATTTTACTTGTTTTGCGTTAAGAAATATAATTATGGATAATCTACCATGTTTGGCAAGAGCGAAATGGCAGATTGCGTGGTAACACTTTCGACTATTGTTCTGCAGATCAAACGTGATGTTAGGTCGAGGTTAGTGGGCTGTACAAAGTTTAATTGTTCTCTCTTCCTCTATACTTGCTGCTGAATCGGGAGTGGTATATATATATATATATATTGTTATTAGTATGTTGGATTTCTTTGGTGCAATTATTGTATAGAAGGGATTCTTTTGGATGGATAATTAAACATTTATCCAAAAAGAAATATATAATTATGGATAATATATTGCTATTTTTTGTGTATGATATGGAGCTTAAACATACGCTATAAAACATACACATAAACATCAATAAATGTTGGTGCATTGGTAAGACACATTACACTCTTAAGGAAAGGGCGTGGGTACGAATTTTGGAGATGATATTGTTGGGAGAGACAACCTTGTACCCCGAACATGAATCATAAGACGGACATACATATAT
The DNA here is from genome assembly GCA_019671005.1 of Hibiscus mutabilis. Classification (NCBI taxonomy): domain Eukaryota; kingdom Viridiplantae; phylum Streptophyta; class Magnoliopsida; order Malvales; family Malvaceae; genus Hibiscus; species Hibiscus mutabilis. Next base: position 87,080 of record JAGYYJ010002578.1, read on the forward strand.
CGAAGAAAAAATATACACAAATATCAAATACTCTCGGATATTATATATATAATTACGCTCTGCCATTTATTTCTTTTTTTTTTTTGCTTAATCGACAACGACATCAGTTTTGATACTGGTTATCGATCACCGACAATTCATATTTTTTTTTGTTTTTATATATTTGAATCTATTTGTGTTGTTTTTTTTCTTCGCACATCTTGTTGCATTTTTCTTTGCCTCTTTGACACGTTTTCTCTGCCTTTATGATACCTTTATGACTATTTTCTCAGGCGTTTGTTGTTCGTTCGGTATCCATCACAGCCAGACCAGTCCTAAAAGATGTGCGGGCCCTGTAATACTTTTTAAAATGAGGCACCTAAAACATTTTATAATAAGATAACATTGTAAAATATTAAAATTTATCATATTACGATTGTCTCTTGTAAAATAAAAAATTTTAAACATATGAAACTAAGACAATGTCACAAAGCAACTCTACAATCATGACATTTTATTTAAAAAATGTCATCCTTGGGACGCTCTTAGAAGCAAAATCATCAACCAAATCTTCATAGTCAACTTTATCCAAAATATCATTCTCAATTGCTATCAATGCCAACCCATTAATGATTTCTTGTGACATTATAGAGCGCATATAGGTCATTAGGTCTTCAACAACTTCAATTTAAAAAATTTTCTTTTTGCGGATGCAGCTGTAACAGGAATAATCAACAAAATTTTATATGCAATAATAACATTAGAAAAAATATTACCTTTTAAAAATCTTCAATGACCCCATTTTTTCGGCTGAGAAAAACTCTCTTAGTAACCTTAACTCCAAATACAATTCATTTCCATCAATATTAGATTGTCCTTTATTCTTAATAATAGACTCAAAATAAGTATAATGAGACTTTAGACTTGTATCATCTAGTGACTGCAACTTATGAGAAGTAAACAAAAACCCATTTTTTTTCACAGTCTTAGTATTGTTCAAATTTCCAATTAAAAAAATCAACCTTTAAAACATTAATTAAAAGTAGTAGTGGGAACTCTTTTTAACCGTTAGAAGATGAATATTACTACTTAGTAATTGAATCTAAAGTAATTGAAGAAGATTGAAATTAGGATGGACATAAATAAAAATTCTTTTTGCCCCTTAAACACCATAAATTTGATAAATTTTTTTAAGAAAGAATTGATTACAATTAAATTCTTGAGATAATAAGGGAGAAAATTAGAAGTTTTTTTATAAAAAAAATAATTTTTGGGGGGTTAGATGATTTTTTTTTCAAAGTGTGAGAGCTCAAATTTTGGGGCCTTGTGACGTGTCACATGCCACACTTGTGAATGGACGAGCCTGCTCACGGCTTTGGTTCTGATTTATGTTTGTCGGTGGTCTTGAATAGTTTGATTCTTTTTGGGTTGTTAGATTAGTTGTTAGCCGATTTAATCATAACTATGTAGCGGATCGCCTTTGAAAATAGGCATGAAAGGTGGTTGTTGATTTTGAGAATTTTATCTAGCTCGTGTTTTGACTACTCCTCAGTTAGGGTGTGTTCATGATCGATTAACCATATTGTTTAACCTAAATAGTCGGTTAGCCGTTATAGTTGTTATTGAATTTAGCTAACCGTAACCTAACATTTAAGAATTGATTATCCGTTAGCGATTAACCGTTAAGACATGGTTAACCGACAGTTAGATTATAGATTAACCTGTAACCTATTACAAATTTTTCACATGTTCACTACTTTCACAAGTTAGTACCACAAGCCAAAAAATTAACTCTATGATAAAATCATCTAATGTCCTTCATCTACTTCCTCTAAAATGAGAAATGACTCATCAATCATAGTTGTTTGTTGATTGAGTGTTAAATTCTTCCTATATTTCAAAACATGAAATACTAGCTAATCGAATGTAAAAAATAATTGTAAATTAGATTACAAAATAGAGTTTTAAATTAAAAAATAGGGTGTGTGGATTGAACTTTTAGTTGGAGGTATTTTATTTTAATATATATATATAAATAATTTAATAACGGTTAACCTATGTTAACCGTTTGTCAAAATTCATAACCTTAACCGTAACCCTCAACCATCGCTTTTAGCATTCGGTTAACCAAAACCATTTAACTTTAACAGTTCGGTTAATTAACCTGTAAAGTATAACAATTATACCGGTTATCGGTTACGGTTAATTATGCACACTCATATCCTCAGTGACCCTTCCTACAATGGATCGTATAAATTTTTTTTGGCGCAAAGAGAAAGTGTCTAATCTTATCGGTACACCACTTATTTTATATTTTTAATCTACCATTTTTTTATTGTTTTTGGATGTTTTAAAACTTTTGCCGAATTATATATTTATTGTACTTTTGTTTATTAATAAAAATGCATGTTTGATGCTTTAGAAACGGTGGGAACAAGTCATAATGTTAATTCATTGCAACTTTTCCAACGTCCAACGAAGTCGTTGGAAGGTGGAAATGGAAATGTTATTACGAGGACACTGGACGTGTAGACTTTGTTTTGATAGATCCCTTTATTATTGGGAGACCTTGACTTTCCTTTAAGGTAGCTTAACAGCAACCTGGATAAGCATGCAATGCCAACAACTTAGCAGCTTCTCCTTTCAGTGTCTTGAGATAAATACAAACCATATGGAATCTCTTTATGAAGGAAAGATAGGGTCAGTGCTTGCGCTTCATGAATGGTTTATAGTCTATGAGAGAGACCTTTGACTGATTCTCAACTCAGAGAAATCATTTTCGGATAATCAAATTGCACTTCCATGGTTTTTAACCATATAAAATTAAAATTAAAATTTATATTATAATCAAATTCCACTAGCCCTCTTAATTTTGCATATCCAAGTCTCAACTCTCAACTCTAGCATGGCTACCTATCTCTTGTTTCTCATCATAGCAGCTTCTGCAATTTCCACACTTGATGCCGATGGTCAGCTCATTTCTTTTGAAGTTTCACTTTCTTAATTTTCATGAATAAAATCAACTATAATCTACATAATATATGATTTTTGCATGGTTTTCTTTGTTGATGTTAGAATTAATGTTTATATTATATACGTGTGTGAATTGCAGTGAGTATCGATTGCGGAACATCTGAACTTTACAGTGCCGATGACTATTCCATCGGCTGGGTTGGAGACGACAACTACATTCAACATGGTGAGTCCGTACAGCTGCAATCTAGCAGTTCGTTATATCAACCGCTGGCCACTCTACGGGTATTCGCCGACAGGAAGAAAAGCTGTTACAACATTGATTCCAGCAAGGGATCTAAAGTTCTTGTCCGAGCCTATTTCTATTATGGGAATTATGATAGGAAATCATCACCTCCAAGTTTCGACCTACATTTTGATGGGAACCATTGGGCTACGGTGGAGACTTCAATGGACCAATCTGTTTTCTACGAGGTTATTTATGTCACAAAGACGGATACCATCAGTGTATGCGTAGCTCAGACAGCTCCTAACATGTTTCCCTTTATATCGGCCATCGAAGTTCGGGACTTGGACTCGAAAATGTACGCTGATTTAGATTCGAACCGTGCTTTGATGTTGAGGAGGAGGGTTGCTTATGGTACCAAAGCAATCGTTAGGTGTGTTTTGCCTTTCACTTGTGTAATTGTTGATTTTTTTACTCTGCATTAGCAAATTTCATGCTGCATGCTGTTGTACTTGTAGGTCGATCAATGATATTTACGACAGAATATGGGTTCCGGCCGTAAGCGTAGACGGGTTAACGGTGCTTACGAGTGATGAAATATTAGTTGAAGTTGGTTTAGACGACAGCCCTCCTAGTGCAGTGTTTCTAAATGCATTTTCCACCGAAAGCACTTCCTCATCCATTAGATTAGGGACTAATCTTCCCACAACTAAAGTTCCCATTCACATAAACATGTACTTTTCGGAAGTTTCGGTACTCAATTCGACGGAGACAAGATCTTTTGAGCTCTAAATAGATGGAACGCCTAGCTCAAAACCGTTTATCCCAGTTTATGCAAAAGCAGGAGAAATGACCCTGACAAACGTGACTGCCTCCTCCAGCACTAATTTCACTTTGGCAGCCACATCTGGTTCAACACTGCCTCCTCTTATCAATGCCCTGGAAGTTTTTGCAGTCAGCGATGAGCTAACTGATGGAACCAACAGTGATGATGGTTTGTATCCAAGACATAAATTTACTCGATATTTCTTATATTCCGGACGTGAAATTTTTAAACTTTTGTTAATCCTTTTTGTTCTTTTTCCTTTTACAATATATTGTAGTGGAAGGATTAGTCTCACTACAGAGAGAATTTGATGTACTGAGAGACTGGGGTGGTGACCCTTGTCAAAAGCGATTGGAATGCACCACAAACCATGGCACTGACGCGAGCTATATAAGCAGGTGTATACAATTGCCCGCCTTCAAGTCTACCTTTCACCTAAAAAACAAGCAGAAAAAAAAGAGTAAAACTGTCAAAATAAGTTATCCCTCCATTTTATCTCTGTCACAAAATTAATTTCCGGCAAATTATGCTACCAAAGTCCCGAGGCGAGGTTCCAAGACAGATGCCAACAACTCAGAGCCAACATGTAACTGTGCAGCCAGTTCAGCTAAAGCAATTTGACTGCATTCCTGCAGTCTCTCATTGATTTCTTCAGAAACGGTATCCCAATAAGATTGTGATATAATTTCTCATTGAATCAACATGAGCCCTGGATCCTCCGAAACGACATGCTGAGCTTGCTTCTCAACGTGATATAAATCCACCCCAATAGTATCCACAAGATCAATCAAAGAAACGCGTCCTAATTTCTTCACCTCCCCAGAAATTTCATGCCTTAATTGCTCCTGATACAAACAGATCATCACAATCACAAAATTCAAAGTAAGTCACTTGTAATGAATCAAATATACATGGCTCGACAACAAGATGTTATTCGAAATTTATGCAGGAATCACATGCACTTTCTAACATGTAGATGAGAACCAAAAGGCCGTTATGATTCATTGTGCAATCCAGAATTAATCATCACTAGCTAAAAATGCAAGTTTTTTTTTCTTGTTGTGTTCTGTATTTTCTCCCTAACCAGACAAGCGAGAGAAAGAGAGAGAGAGCGTATTACGGATTGATATATTCTTTGCCGGAAACAGTATGGAGAAGTTCGAAATCAATGATACGAAGCTCGTGGAGCTTTTGGACCAATTCAACGACGCTCCGTTCCGACAACCGGATGGTCGATTTCGCCTGCTGTGCGAACTCGAACTGCTTCTGCAATTCCAACAATTCATCATCCATCTGTCTTTCCTATTCTATAGTTCCAGTCAACAGAAGAAGATCAGCTTTTCTTTAGGGTTTTATTTTGATAATTTTACAAAAATCTTATAGATATGAAACTGAAAAGTTAACGATGAGATCTTGTTTTGTTTTTCTCCTAAAGCTTTTGGTCCTACGAAACGTAAAGGAATACCTTCTCGACCTCATTTGGTTGATTTGGGCTTTGGATGGAGGCCCGTTGTTTAGTCTCGCAAAAAATACTTAATAAAGTTCTTACTTCATAGCATTTTGCTTTATTCTTGTTTTATTTTTGGATAAATTTCAAAGATGTGATGTAATATATAAATTCCGATTTCGAGTAATTACATACTAAAATTGGTTTTATTTTAGTTATATACATAAATTTTTTTTTATTTTGATTCAATTGTAAATTTATCCATTTTCACTTATTTTTATATTAAATAAATATAATTATTTGTTCATGTAACCTTAAAGGTTAAAGCACAGTAAACCAATAATTGTTTTAGTGGTTTGCAAAAAATTAAATTAAAATTCACATATAATTACATAAAATTAAAAATGCATGCATCGTGTTTAAACATCGAATGCAAATTCGAATATGCAAACCTGAAAACAAGTTTTCCAAGAGAGAAGCTGGAATTGCCCCCATAAACCTTCTTTCCAGAAAAGCTGGAAAACTGTTTCGAAATCAAGAAATTTATCAGTGCAGCAGAAGAAAATCCCCTCAATAGAATCAATTCCTCCAATTTTAGAGTTATTGTCTTGTTTTCCCTGACACAGTGCTATTGAATAAGCATCTATACAATATTGGCAATTAAAATGATATTCTAGTTACATCAAAATTATGAACTGAACTTTGTTGCCCTGAAATCATATTAAGCAAACTTCGTATGGAAATATATAGAAGAGGCGAGATCTTGAAGAGAGCAAGCATCAGATGTTCTTCGAGGCTTCAACCATCATCTTGTAGAGTGCAAATCCACCTTGATGGCAGCCAGGCATTTTTGATGTCATCTGCTCTAGTTCAATCTGATCAACAATACATACACTGTATTAAAAACTGCATATTCAACTTTCGCGGGACAAAATGAGTTTTACTCGATAGCACAGCCACAAGCAAGAAGGAAAGATACAAAGATACAGTGTAACAAGTTGTGTTATATACGCTTTAACATGTTTGTATTAACTTTTTGTGCTGGTTCGTGTTGTGCTTCATGTTGATTTTTAGTTATTCTTCCTGTTCATGTCCATTGTGTGTCTAAATTGTCTGGGGGCCTAGAGGTAGAGGGGAGGAAAAGTACCCCAATCAACTTACACTACTAGTGGATTCTTGATGTATGCTATGCTACAGTCATTGGTGAAGGTTTCACTCAGCATCACCACGAGAGCACCAAGTAATGAAAATACCAACAAAATGTGCCACTAACGACACAATGGCAAGGCTTGTTAATAACAATAAATAAAACCATAAATTGTGCAAAAAAAGAATCAAATTCTATCATTTTAAAAGAAAAGAAGTTCAAAAGATAAAAACAAGATGGGAAACACTTACCATTGAGACTGTATAAACTTGAGTTGATTCATAACCATCTTGTGCCTTTGAATATAGTTGATGAATTTCTTTTGATTCGAGACTGCATTTAATAAAGAAAAATATAGCTGGTCTAACATTCAAAACCCTGCGAGATATGCCAATAAAAAGAGGATCCGACTGCAAGCAGGGGGAAAAGGCTATATCAAATTACTTTCCAAAGGATAATAATTACAAATGGACAATAAAATCAATTATCAAAGGGATGCATATTTTCATTAGAAACCAGGACGCAACTAGGACGGGCTATATGGTTTCCTCGAACAGAGAATGTCTGTTATAGTGTTTTGTCTATGTTTTGTGGGCTCATCACGTTCCCTAGAGATACCGTACTTAGACACGGGCAAGGGATATAAAATATAATCGAAAATTAAAACTTGGGCAATACACATTCTCATATCCAACATTCACCGTGTACCGTATATTACAATTGACAAACTGATGCAACAATAAGGAGTAGCTATTTGGAAGAAATGACTGGCAGAGCTCTGCATTTCCAGATACTTTGCCAATTCAAACTAACCACAATTCAAAACCATGAACAAAAAGAAACAGCATCAACAAGAAAGTGACAGCCACTTACCAGAGATGTAGTCGGTACTCCAATTTCCTCAACAACTTCACGAATAGTGCTTTCAAACATCTCTTGGGAAATCTTTTTATTAACAAGCTCCGTATCTTTTGAGTCCTTGCTGTATTTGTGGGTTTCTATGCCAACGTCTTGAGGCTGTCAAAGCAAAGTATAAAAACACCAATGAATGCAGATAAACGCAGTATTTAAAATTTGTCTGCAAAAGAAAAGCAGAGTGTTGGTACCAAAGAGACAGAAGATCTATTGTTTACCATTCAAATATGTATTACCTCAGGGTGACCTCCGGGGAAAACAAAATGCCCAGGAAATTCACCAACGTTATTACTTCTTTCCAGCACCACTAGTTTCTTGTCAGATGTCTCCACAATTGCACCATTTCCAAGAGGGCTTGAGGTGTGTTGACACTGTGTCGGGTCATCTGCAGAAAAGTACAACTAATGGTCAACGGATGCAGAATCTCACATGTATAAACATTCAACAAGTTTGCACCTGCGTTTGTAAGATCAAAGTTCAAAACTTCAGTTAATTGCTGTCAAGGGAGCTAAGCCAACTACATGTGCTAGAACTAACTACTATATTGTTTTAGGCTAGAAGGGGCAAATAAAAGCGTTTGCTAGCTATTGTGTATATATATATAATTGTGTTAACTGATAACCAGAATGAGAAAGAATCTCATCTGCAGTGAATATTGTAAATTCATATTGACATACCTTCTGATGCAACCAAGAATTTTTCCCATGAAGGATTCAAGTTTGTCCCTACAAAAGTTCTACTAACAAGTAGAGGTGTTGAATCGTTATCATTTCAAAGAACAATCAATAAGATAAGATAAAGTAAAAGCTTTTGCAATGCATGCAAAGATTTAAATAGCAGCAAAAACACAATGTAAAGGTTGTTATTTTGCACTTTGGTTACTCTCTGCACTAACATCCACATGAAAATACTACCATGACCGCAATTTAAATGCAAATCGAGTTAAAGAGAGACCTATAATCTGTCAATCCAAGGTGGAGGCATACATAAGACTCTTGCTTTGATCCATCTCCACTCTTCTGACTATATCCCCCGTACTGTAAAAATTATAATCAGTGCAAACAATAATGAAAGTTAAATTGAAGAATTTTTTATCAAAATGAAATAATTTTGTGAACGTTCAAGCATGATCATCTGGTTTTTGAACTTCAATACAAAAATGGGTCAAATTTTCTTTTCCTGCATCTAAAAAGAGTGACCCTAAAAGTTTATATAAGAAAAAAACACAAATTTAAGAGATAAACAAGACCGGATCTTATCAGACCCATGAGAATAAAAGCTTGTAAGCAAGAGAAGAAAATTTCTTGCCATTGAATAAAGATGAACTTTCGGGATATGGTTGAGAAGCCGAGAAATGTCTGCCATTCCGCACGTTGATAATTAAAGCTTTCGTAATAGAGGCATATACTAATTCTATTTTATGTTTTGAAGAAATACGCTAATTTTATTGTTATTTAATTTAATTCAACGTTCAAATATTTAAAGGAATCTACTTTCTCATTTGCTCTGAGATGATTATTAAGAGTTTTCTCCATTTTTTTATTTGTTTTAAAACCATTACTAAAAGTTTAAAAAACTTTTAAAGTATCTTTGTTTTATTAAAAAAAGTCACCGACGGCGGTCTTTGGCCGTTTTGTTAGTTTTGTTCATAAATAAAAAATCATCTTTACCGATGAATATCATTTGCAAGTTTTTTTGTTTTTTTACTTTGTCAATTTCATATTATATATGCTTTTTTATAATTTTTTTGTCTGCTTTCATGGCAGTCCATTCGTATATTTTTATGGCAGTTTTAGTCTGTCTTTGTGACAGTGTTGTCTGTTCTTTAGCAGTTTAACGTTCGTATGACGAATATCAATCGAGCGTTGCTAGCAGCGAAGATCGGTGGTCTGTGAAATTTTTTATTCTTTTATGTGGTTTTGCTGATATATCAAGATCAAGTAGCGTAAGAACTTGCTTTCTTTTTAGAGCACTTTGGTCAAAGTAGTAGTTTTGCTGAATTTTTATCAGAAGATTATTAGATCTTTTGCAAGTGATAGGATTTGTACTTCAATATCTTTCACATCTTTAGATCTTTATTATTTTTATTTTTATACATTGAAATTTTAATATTTGTGATATGATTCCTTTATAATCTTTTTTTCACTTTAAATATAATTCAGTTTTTAAAAAAATATTTGAAAGAATATTTTTATCAATCTTGTTGGGTCGGTTAATTTCCCACGTTCGTTGTCTGTTACATTCTGATTCACATCTATTTTAATTTGGGAAGCCTACATGTTTTAAATAAAAATTATTTTTTAACTTGAAATCATACAATTTTATTAATAATAAAAAATAATAATATAATTTTTAAAAGTTTAATAACATTACAAAATAATAAAAACGATAAATTAAAAAAAATAACTGCTTCAGTCAGATTAGACACTTTCCTTTTGTATTATAACAAATCTCTGAAGTCTATTGTAAGAAGAGTCCCTAAGGAGTTGTCAAAACATAAACTAGATGAAATCTCCACTAGAAAACTGCAACTATCTTTTGTGTCGATTTTAAAGGTGCCGATCCGCTCCACTTCTGATTATATCGGTAAACAACCACAAATGAGAAGAAATTATACATGACCACCGTCGAACACTAATTGAAGCAAACAATATTTGTAAGTTGCCAAACTTATGAAGTTTTTTTATTGTATTCATTGGTATCTAATTTATTGGCTGGTTGATCTAAATAAGGTAATGTAAAATATCTTATAATTTAACTAATCAAACTTGATCTTAAAGTATAAAACCCTTCTATACTTATTACTTTAGTCGGTCAAACAAAAATATATTTGTTGAATAATATAAATTTTCGGTCTCTTTCTAATGCTTTTATTATATATGTTTTAATATATAATTAACTTATTGACCGAGTTGCTCATCTTTATTTCCTCATATTTTCTTAAGTCATTGGTTCTAGATCTACTACGAACACCATTTTTTCCCCCTTATAATCCACTTCTCCTCTATGGTAAGATTAAAATTATAATTTATAAAAAAAACATTAAAAAATTATATTTAATGTTTAAAACGTTGAATACCGAATTTAAAATTTAACTTTTTAATATTATGACATACATATAACCCCTCTTTAGGACATGATTCTTCCCATTTACCGAGTGAGTATATCTATAATTATTGCTAAATTCAATGTTTTGCATACAGTTTGCATAAAAGCTTTCAATGAACCCACACCCAATGCCAAGCAACCGGCACATAAGTCACGACTCGTTTTAACCAATGATTAACAATAGAAGTTTTCAAATTCATATATATAGTTTGAGTTGTATGTATGTTTCAATTTTTTTAAAAAAATATGTTTTAGTTTATCTATTATAAAATATATATTTTCTAGTCAAAGTTTATTTTAGTTTTTTAGTATAACAAATATTTTAGTCATTGTATCATTGTATGTTTGAAAAGTTGATAGTTTGGTCTAAAATTTTTAAATCATAGTTGCTTTGGTTTAATATATTAATTTAAACATTTTTTAAGTCTATGTTAATTTTGAATTTGAGTAAATTGGTCCATTTTAGAAAAACTGAGTATTTTTTCAAGTTACATTTTAAAAGTGAGTAAATAAAAAAGAATAGTGTTGACATTTTTCGTCAGTACATAATACATGTCGAATTGTGATTAGATTTTTAAATAAAATAAAATTTGGAAACTATTATATATTGTTGAAATTTTAAATGAAATTTTAAGTATTTTCCATCTTTTTATCATTTTCAATTAAACATTATTCTCACTCCATATCTAAAAACTATAAGAAAAATCAATATAAATTTTTAAATTAAATATTTTTAAAAAATATGTTTTATAGCTTGTAATCATAATATTATTGTAAGTGAAAACAACAAAGCTTAGAGTTAAACTAAAACTGATTTTGAATTCTATATTTCATAAGTTTTTAAACATTTTATGTAAAATTCCCAAAAATATTTTAAAAACGATTAATTTACTTATAATTAAAGATGGAGAGGAACTTAAAGAGTGTTTGGACCAAAATGTATGTCAATGAATAGTATTTTGGTCAACATGTTAATTTCTCAAACATATAAAAAAACTAAAATGAACTTTTAAGCGATAGGGACTAAAATATTATTTTATGGTAAATTAATTAAAATTATAATTTTAAATATAATACATAAGATCGATGAACTGTATATTAAATTTTATGATTACATATTACTTAGAATCAGTTGGCCTTTAGCTACTTCCAAACTACGGTGTGCAAAAAAATTGAAAAAACCCAAACCGATTATGAAATCCGAAAAAATCGAATCGAAAAGTGGTTAACCGAACCGAAAAATTCGGTTTTAGTTCGGATTTTTATTTAAAAAAGAATACCGGTTCGGTTATGGTTTACAGTTTTGGGAGAGATCAAGTAACCGAACCGACCGGTTATATAATACATATTATTATATTCTATGCTATTTTAATATTTTATATTAAAAAAATCAGATTTTATTTTATTTTCTCATTCCCCAAAAGTAAAACTATAATTTCATTTTATTAAGTTTAAGTGTTTAACTTGCGAGTATTAAAAAAGATACTAATATCATGTGTCGGTTTTTAAAAGTATATATTTTTTCTTACATATTATTAAAAGATTTTAATAAACAAAATAAAAACTCGTTACCCGAACTGAACCGAATTTTTGGCTAACCAAATAAACGGTTAACCGGTTGAATGGTTACAGTTTAGGGTCGAGAATCGGATGACCCGAACTTATAGATTAACCGAAATAATTTGTTAACGGTTAACGAAACCCGGTTTTGCATACCCCTATTCCAAACCACTTTTAAAGTTTCATTTTAACATTATGAGATTCTCTTTGGTTCTTCCAAAGAAAAAATTATTTTTTAATATGTATATTTGTCATACAATTTATATTTGAAGTGTAAAGTTACCTTTCTCAACAATATTATCTTTAACGTTTAAACTTGTGTCTTCCTCTTAAGAGTGCAATGTGTCTTACTAATACACCCAACACTTATAACTTGTTAATAAGAAACTGTTTTTTGATTATATAGAAAGATATTATATATTTAAAATAAATTTTAATATTCGAACTTAAACAAAATAAAATCTTAATAGAAATCACTTTTAACTTGTATTATATTTTATTAACCTATTTAGTTGTTCAACACACAATAACACATTTTATTTTATTGAACTATTTAGTCAGAACGACTCCTTGGATATCTATACAACAGACAATGTAACACAAAAATATATAAGTCGGCTAAATTAAATTACTATACGCGTCTATCAGATTCATAGACAGCCTCTTTGTCCTTATATTATCCACAAGAAAACCCGAGCCTATATACGCCAAACTAGACGGCGATTCTTTCTCCGCGAAAATAGGATCAGTTCAACGACTCCGCCCACCGTGGCTTGAACTTGACGTAACACTCCCCGAACTTCCGTTCCCATTGAGCATATCCGACCAGTAATTTTCCAAATCATCAGGGCTATATCTGACAACTGAGTCAACCCACATTTCTTTCCTCAGGTGCATTCCTCCGTACGTCTCGTAAAACTCCTTGTAAATCGGTACAATCCGCCTCGCCAACGAGATTTTGATATCGTCTCGGAGTCCCGGATCGGGTACGACCCAAGAAATTTGTTTCGTGTAGGCTTCTTCAAAAGCCGAATTGAATTTTCTGAAATGCTCTTTGACTTCATCGACTAGGATCTCAGCCGTCGGATTTTCGGGCAGTGATGCAAGCACTTTGCTCCATCCCATTCTCACGTAATTCCAAGCGTACTGTTTCACTTTCAGTTCGTGCTTTGTCACCCACTCGTCACCGAGAAGAATCTTCAGATTCGATTGTCGGACTTTTCCGACAACGTACTGGAGATTATTTGCCAAGAACAAATAAGAAAGCGACACGTCTTTGTACATCGCGGCTTTCCCGTCCAGTTTACAGAGCACGAGGAGGATAAGCCAAGCTAATCTGACTGAAACCGGCGATGAAATGCTCTCCTCATCGTCGGGGCTGCCGAAGAATGGCTCTGGTAAAGGTGACGGAATCGTTAACGGCCAATCTGCGACGGTGTCAGAGAGAACCTCGCTGTAATCGGCGAGGAAAGTGAGGTAATTCATGACGTAACGTGTGAGAGGGTGGACCCCTCCGCCGGGAACCGTCGATTTGGATGTATCCTTTTGAATCGCCGTTTCGAAGCTCGTTAACATCTTTCTAACGGCGTCGCCTAGCTTGATTAAGGAGTTAATAGCGGTTGATCGGACGGTTGAGGTTGATTCAAGGCTGAACATTGAATCAATCTCGGGCCAATGATTGGAAACGGCTTCATATAAATCCAAGAAACGGAACATTTTCTCGGGAGTTTCCTTGCACTTGGCTACATTTTCTGGGAACTCAAACAGAGCCAAAGCTCCTTCTTTCGAAATCTCCGTAAAGCAAGATTCCCCCATAGCCGGGGCAATTGAGAACACTTGATCGCTCAGAATCCTCTCTCCGGAAAACAGCGTTCTAACGGCCGTTTTAACAGCGTGTAACCAGTTCTTGATTTTAGCCTCCAAGACTTCCCAATCCATCTTCTGAATCTTCTGTACGTTCAGCGTCCTGTCAACTCCGAGACTGTAAAGAGCTTCATCGACGAAAGATTTCCGAATAATTTTATAAACTTTGATACATTCCTTGGCGTACCCAGCCTTTATCATGACCTCCGCGACGGCTCTTAAATCCTCCATTGCAGCTATCGACACTCGCTGGGATTCTGGGATCGAGTCAGTCTCGTCCGTTGACACGTTCTCAGACTCGTATTCTTCAAAATCTGAAAAGCTAGACCTGGAAGCCGGTGGTCCAGAGGATGAGTGAGTAGAAAAGGATTCTGGGTCAAAATAAAACCGAATAGACTTCAAAATCTGGTAAAACTCCTTCTCGAGCCGTTTCATGGCGGTTTCCATCAGTGTTTGAGCTCGGACAAGCTTGTCGGAACTTGCTTGATGTGAAACCAAGTACTGCATAGCCTTTTGCAGACCCTTAATGGAAGACAAATACTGTTTCGCTTCTTCCTTACTATTGGAGAAAAGAGAAGCCGTGTTATAGAAGGAATCGTCGACGTCGTCGGACAAGGAATCCCATTTAGTGATGATAAACTCGGCAGCTTCAATATTTTCTTCCATTAAAGACTCGGAAAAAGTAAGGCGAAGTGGAGAAGCAGGTGGAGTCATCCCGGTGGAAGACGGTGTTGATTTGAAGATGGTCCTCATTCCTTTTCTTGGGATACAAAATACAAACCGGCGCTTCTTCTAAACAAGCTGAATCGATGGAATTTGATAACCACACAAAGAAGCAGAAAACAAAGAAGTATGTGGGAATCGAGTGTTTGGGGAAATTTGGGAGTAATATAGAGAGTTGTGGGAAGGATATTGGGGTTGAAAGGGCGGTTTCAACCAGACAGGGAATCAGAGGGTTAAAAGACCTGAGAAGGCGGCAAAGAGAGAGCGGTGGGCCGGTGGCAAACTCGGAATTGACAAATTCGTTTTTGGATTGCTTGCTTTTCTTGCGTCAATAAATTGGTACTTTTAAGAGGCTGATAATGACCCATTCTTTCATTAAAATTTTAGTCGTAGAGATTAGCCGATAGTTCAAGAGTTCAAAGTTCAAACTTACGACGCTCAACTACTAGTAGCTATTCATGGGAAAAAAAACTAGTAGTAGCACTAGGGTTAGGGGTAAAAGAAAAAAAATCGATAAAAATGCTTAACCGAAAAAAGTCAAAAGTATAAATTCTTTTAGATTTTTAAAGTTTGTTGTTCCATATCCAACCTTTCAATCTAATATATTTTAAAGTATATTTGTAAAATGTCCTAAAAATATGTCAACCGATGAATATTTGATATGTGTCGTATCTTTTTATTTTCTTTATTTCTATTTTAAAAAGTTAAACTTTTATATTTTTCACAATAACGTCTAAAAATCTTTAATTTCTAAAAAAAAAAATCTTAATTTAAAAAAAAAACTCTAATATTTTCCTTTTCAGTCGCCTCATTCCCTTCCATAAGAAACTTGATCAATTATTTTCTTTACACCTCGTCGTCGACGAATATCACTCTTGTTTCAGTAACTCATTTTACTCTTTCATCGAACGCTCAATACCTAAAATAAAAACTTGTTTTGTTGTCGGACGCTCAACCCATCTTTACACCACCGATCATTTCTTAAACCTGCCACGGAAGGGTGGTAAAGGTGATGGTGGTTGCTTTCGACAATATCAAATCGGATTTAGAGATTTGAGGATAGAGATTTAAACATAGTAAAAATTTGGAATTTTTTTTTAGAAATTAAAATTTTAGATTGTTTCTAAATAAAAAAATTAAAGTAAATTAAAAATCATACCACATATCAAACAATAATTTGGTAACACATTCTTTAACAAAATTGTCAACTTAACCTTAAAATGGCAATAAAATAAAATATTAGACACTTAAAATATCAACGAATGAACATTAGCCACTCATTTAAAAAAACTTTAAAAATATATATAATTTTGAAACTCATTTTTGAATTAAACCTAAAGAAAAAATTATATAAAATGTAACATGGGTGCAGGCGTGCAGCAAACTAACATCGTACGTTAAATAAATTGTATATTTAACTTAGAGTTCTAATCAATAAAGAACATTTTTGCAATTAAGAATATTAAATAAATCGTTGAAATAAAATAGAATAAAAATAATAAAAATAAATCAAATATAAAACGAAAAGATTACGTGAAAGATAAATGTCCTGAGAGTTTATTGAACTGAAAGATCTAATAAATTCCTTCGACACTCAAATATAGATTATCGGCAAGCCGAGCGTTAAAGAAGATTCAAGCGATCTCTCGAGAAGTACGGCTAAGTTTTGCATGATCTACTTAACTAATTAAAAATCCAACATTAATAAAAATTAAATAAATTAACCACAAAATAAGTGTTTCCTGAAATGGCCTGAAAACTCATAAAATATAACTTTAATAGGTTCCATGGTAGAAAGATCAGTTCATCATATCTGTGATTTTAATTTTGATCTATGGTGCTAATATTAAAAATGTTTTTTTGAATAGTCTAAATATGATTACAACGTAGTATCTGTTTATACATATTCTTAACCATTTGATAATGCGCATATACCTTGTAGACAGAGCGATTTGGACATGTATCTTTTAGGATGAATATCATTCGCTTTTCTACTGAGACACTTATTATGTTCCATATCAAAATGTTTTTAAGTTATACAAAATATTAAAAAACATATATGATAACGTTTTGTGTAATTAAACATTTTATTATTATTACACAACATTATCAAATTTCTAATAATTTGTATAACTTAATAATGCTTGTTGAATATTAAATAAAATGTTAGCAAAATTTACATAAAATATAGACAAAATAATAACAATGTGTGAAATTTTATCTTTAAATATACCTTAATTTAGAATTTCCCCGACTCAATATCATTAATTGCTCCTTCAATGCAAACCGTTCATCTATTTTGATCTACAGACGAGATGAGTTTCATTACTCGGTCGGTGCACATTGCTTGTTCATCAAGCATTTCATTTATCATTACAAATTCAGAAAAATATATACATAATATAAAATTCTAATTCTAACTCTAACTCCGTTGGCTCTCGTTTATAAAAATCGTATTACTGATTAAAAAATATATACCAAATTTATCTTGAACGTTATTGAAAGAGTAACACTATAGTCAATAAAATATTGTCACTTTATCATTTTTAAAGACTTTATTTATTTTAAATTATGACTAAATTATTTAAATGTGTAAATGTGGAAGACTAAGTACGTTATTATACAAAATATTTTAACAACCACATTATTCTTTTAATGGTTGTTAACGAGTCCGTGGCTAAATTGAAACAAAACAAAAAGTTTAATGGTAACATTGAAGCAATTGAAAGTTTGATTATCAAATTGAATAATTGATCAAAGTTTAGTGATCATTTATGAACTTTATCCTAAAATTCAAGTGAATTATTATAGAAATAAAAGTTTAATTTTTTTTGAATTAAAAAATAAAAGAAAATCTTAAAAAGTAATATAAAAATTATTTTTTTAAGTTTTTATTCTAAAAAGAAATAATAATACTTTCAGTTCTTAAGATTTTAAAACTAATTAAAACAATTAATAGTACATCACGGTACATATAAATAGTAGTACATTACGGTGCATGACATTTACCGTAGAATTATCCCTTAAAATTTCACTTTAGGACAATAGGAACAATAATATTTACATTGGACCATAGATTTCCTAAATACAGGACAGAATTGAGCATTGTTCGTTTTAGTTTCTTATTTTCATTTTATCAATTTTTAAGTTCACAACATTTTTTTTTCGGATCTACTGATCCTATCCAATTTTTCGAAATAAGTTATGGCCAGCTGTGGTTACGAAGAAGAAAAGGACATAAAAACACTCTACGCGTTATTTTTTCAATATATATATTTTAATTTATGTTAATAACTCTATTAGATTATTCTTGGACTTATTTGGCTTTATATACATATTACGATAGCCATGAATATACCTCTCATTTGATTGGATAAAAAATATAATAAATCATACATATGACTACGATCAAGCCTATTTAATATAAATATTATTCATATTAGTCATTAAAAAATTAATACATTTTAATAACTCATATGATAATCATATTTTCACACTTTAGAACTATATAAGATTTTTTAATAATTTCATTTATTTGAAAATTTAATCTTTTTAAATATAGTTATGTAAAAGATTCTGAAATTTTATCAAACAAATATTAAAAAATTAAATAAATATACTTTTTCAAAAAATAAAATTGAAAATTTTGAAATAAAAAATTAATATAATCCTATAAAAAGTAAAATGAACGCTTCAAAATATGTAAAAAAATAAGATCAGAGCTAACCGATATTATTGTATTCAATTTGTCAATTATTCGCAAAATAACGATGCTTCCTAAAATTTAAGCTTCCGTCTTTATCAAATTTAAAAGTGTGACCCGAAAATAAATTAAAATGTCACAATCGAAAGTGTCAAAAGTTTTATTGTATATTTATTAATTCATGAATAATTCATGAAATTGCAATTATTTATATACTTTTTCCTCTCGTTTTTGTAAAATAAATACAATTTGAAGTACCTACAAAATGACATATACCAAAATTTGAAGTATGTGCCAAAAGAAATTCAAGATAAGCATAGGGGCCGACACAACGAAGTTCGATGTACTTTACTCGGTAGGTTGGGATGGGAAATTTTCTCAAAAATTAAGACAAAAAGCCAAACATGGGACATCAAATTCGCAATTGGGTGACCGAAATTTGAATAATAGGATGAACCTTTCCACGCCTAGTTGTTAGAGAAAAGCATCAAGTCGGACGGATTTCGTCCGATTTGATCGAGCATTAAATTTACCGACCACCTTTTTTAATGAATTTTGCAAACGAATTGGATTATTCATGGATTTGTTGAGAGTTGTTTTATATAATACGGGTTCTAAAATTTACATGTTTTACTTACTTTTTCAGCCATGACGGGATTGATTCAACCAATCTTATGCTCTCAAGTCTCAATAGGGAGAAATTATTGAAGTTCAAAACATAATTATTTAACGTGTTATTTATTCCCCTTGTCAAAAAGGTTATTAAAAAGAATCAACGGATGTTGATCTGTTATCAATTAATTAAAATAAATCAACTGTAAAAATTAGAGAGATAAGTAGCACGATTTTTATTTTTATTTTTTAAAATAATGTAAGGTCTCGTTAAAAATCTCTTTTAAACCTAATATCCACCTACGAAACAACCCCTGTTGATGCATTATTTGACAAATCATTCCCCAGGATTACCCTCAATCTAAGTAAAATTCATTACAATCAGGGTACAAACTATCGAAATAAAAACATATCCTCAACGTGTACCAGGGTCATCACCTCTGTTCATTTGTCAAAAACCAATTCCAACAACTCATACTCTCGATCGATCCCCTATTTTGCCAACATATGAGCTTCACAATTTGACTCACGATAAGCAAACTGGATTTGCCATCCCTGTTTTTTTATGATAGAATTACATTGCTCAACAACAGGAAGAAAGGGTCAGGAGCTCTGTGTGGATTTTTAATTTATTTTACTGACAATAGACTATCGGACTTGACAGGTAATTTATAGGATCCCACCCAACACGATGTAGCAAAAATTAAACAAGCTTCTAATATATCTTTTAATTCTGCCTGGGATGGATCGGATAGACCAATTGATTTTGAGAACCGAGCATAGCACTTACCCTTGTCATCTCGTAGAATACCTCCAATTCCAGCTCTCCCAAAACAACCTCTGACAGCTGCATCCACATTAAACTTTAAATAGCCACTAAGAGGTGCCTCTCAGATGCTCAACACCGACCTGCTGGTTTGATCAGTAACCACAACAGCTTCATGTGGAAACCTAGTGAAATCCAATAGGAAAGGGATGGAATGCGGCCAATTACATTTGACCCAATGGCCAATCCTAAGGAGTGCAAGCTCATAAATCTGTGACTCGAACAAATTTTTACTATTAAACACTCGCTCATTGCGACATAGTCAAATTGTTCAAATGAATCCAAAGAAGGCGATGCTCCATATTGGTCTGTAGTTGAATTTTAGAGGCTGGTTTTCCCATAATGAAAATAAGGATCTGAAGTCCCCTGAAATGACTAAGTTTAGATTAAAGTTGCACCACCATTTTTGCCAGATACACCATGTAACTTTACAGTGACAAAAAATATGATTTACGGACTCAGGAACCTCATAACACAACACACATAAACAGGACTTCGATACCGAAACAACTCTTTTTAATAATTCATCCAGGGTGGGCACTCTTTCATACATAATTTTCCATAGAAAAGCAGACACTTTTAATGGCACATACTTCGACCATACCTGCTTTCAGCATATACTTTCTTCCAGTTCAATAGTGAATACCTTTTCACAAAATTCCTTAGTTTTATATAGCCTTAAAGATGACCCCAACCACACGATTCTATCAGACCGATACGAGCTTCTGCATGCTCTGTTGATCACTGCCAATAAAATTGTCCTAAATTTCAATTTTCCATCCAAGCAGCCAAGCAGAGGCCTCCTCAAAGCAATATTCCATTTTCAGAACCCATTCTCAATGGACCCATACTCACAAATTTTATCATTCTTTTTGATTGAGATCGCAAAAATTTTGGGGAAAGAGTTTTTTAAAGATGGATAAATATCACTCTTTTTTTTCCGTTCTTTTTGACATTATAAAGCTTATATATACAAATTTTGCCCTCAAAGTCACTCTTTTTTTTGAACAAATGTACTGTCACTCTTTGTAGGATAAATATCAGAGGGATGTAGAAGACAAAAAATCAAATGACCAAAAATGAAAAAGTGAAAGCACAAACACTAACTACCGATATTTTTTTTCCCTGGATTCCAAATATGACATGTAGTTTTTCTTCTAATGAATTTTTAAATCATACAATTCCAATTCCCTTGTACGTTGGTACATGTTACGAAATTCTGTCAATCAAGTTAAAATTTTAAACGTATACAAACACACACCAGAGAAAGAAAGAGACCATATGAAACTGTGAACCCCGAACTTGTTGGATAAACTAACCGGATTCAAACTTCAAATTTTAATGTGGTGAAAGCTTGTCCTTGAATATGGAATTTGTGCACTAAAAAATACAAAACAAAACAAAACAACGAGCATCTTTGTAAACAAAAGACCTACAGTAATATGCTGAAAGCTCTTTTCTCATGTTTATAAAGAAAAGACCTACAATAATATGAATTCGCAGTTGCATATACATCTAATTCCTTTTGCAAACAAAACAAAGATCATTTTTGTGCACCTGCGGCTTGTATTTCATAACATGTTCGGACATGAGTCTTGGTGGTAAGCTTCGGAATGCAGCTTTAACATTGGAAATTTTCTACTTGAATAGAAATAGATGCAGCAACTAGTGCAAAAATTTGATCAGCAGATATTAAGGGATCCCTTTGATGGGACTAGAAGCTTCGTTCTGTGTTTGTTTCTGCTGTGGAGCAGGGGGATTCGTTGATAGTTTTTTCAAGACGTTTTTCGTATACAAGGAGCCAAACACGATGACCTGATACAGGAATCAATATCATCAGGCTTTTGAAAATCAACAACAATGTTAGAACAAATGTAGTAGAGACTTACCGCCCCAATCCATTGTTCCCAGCTAAGGGGATGGCCAAACCACACACATGACAGCATGATGCTCGCAAGCTTAAACAACAGAGTAGGTGGAATCACCATTAATACAAAATATATCATTAGGAGAAAATGAGACATTGCAACTTTATCGTAGAAACTTCGACTATACCTGTCTTGTGGTCATTATGGCAGCAAATGTTAGGGCACCAAATGTACGAATCGTGTAAGAAATGAAGAATTGACTAGTTGTAGCTACCTATAACAGATAATCCCTTTTAAATTTAGGGTCCCAAATTATGTCTTCTCTATAAGTCGGGAAGAGTAAAAGAAAGAACACAAACTCATGATTCTATCATCAGTTAGGGTGTAATATAACTAAAAACAGGGGAGGAAAGAACACTTACAGTAGAAAGTAATACAATATCAAGGAAACAATCATTGTGGCGATAAACAAAATCTATAGCTGAAATTAAATGTCCCTGTAATATAAGACCTAGACGGTAAAGAAAAAGAAATGTATATCAACCAGTAATCATTCAGTGGAATGCAACACAAAGAAATCTTAAAGGTGAAACAGAAGATATTCCTAACACTACGTTGAAGGAACTTTTACCTATAAAACTGAGAATACAAGAGCACAACGTTGTATAGAATATTTGATTGTGTATTTCCATATCGTATCCTTTGAATAATTTATCTTGGAATGTGCTTGTAAAACCATCAAACCTGTTAAATGTAGAAACGAACATTTAAAAACTTCTCTCAAAAGTAATCAGAATAGCAATGCTAGATGACTTGAGACTACAGAAATATTTCAGCCTAAAAGAGCCTTCATATGAGAGAGCATTTTTTCACAAATATAAGTGCAATCGGTGCAACAAATGCCACTAATAAATCAACAATCGAGAATTTAGACCTATCATGGTACATATATCACTTTGTGTTTTGGAGATCCTATTACAGAAAAGATCAACAACAACAAATATCTTTTATGGTGAGGGGACATAAGTTTTAGATTGATACCCAAGATAACCAACCATCAGAGAAACGCCTCTGTATTTTCTCTTCCTTTGCTGTAAGGACTAATGTCAGTTCCTGCCTATAATGAGAGCTGAATTAGTATACATATAATGAAGTCATAGCATAATCTAAAGCAGCTAATCAGAAATAGAATAAAAATAAATACAAGAATCCTTCATGTATAGCAGAAACCATCAGATTGAGCAGGTTAAACTAATGTCTATGCATAATATGTGGTTCAATGCCTCTCAATGTTAAATATACAACCTAAATTAGCCGCTTCCATTCCACAACCAAGCTCTATATAAACTATATTAAATCATGCACATGGCAATGAATACATGAGAGCCATAAACAACCAGAAGGTAAAATAACGAACGATGTTGACAAAGGCCAAAATATTACCAGAAATAGTATAAATATTGAACAACCTACATTCACCAGAAACGCTACCAAATAGTCAAATCCCTTATATGTCTTTTGCATAATGAAAGTTCCTCAAACCTGTATGAAAAAAGGCAGAATTGTCAGAAATTTTGCAGCTTAAAACCATTGACAATGAATAATGGGGGACTAGCATTAAGCATCTACTGGATGAAATTAAGAGCCCAAACCCATTTGGATAAATAGCATGCATAAGCCTCCTTAATTAGTCATGCAAAACTAACTTACCATTACAGGTATCATTTTCGCGCACTTAGCGAGAGTCTGAATGGGAAAACTGGCATACTTTAGGGCCTGAACCATAGAAACGTTTTCATTAAAATTATTATACCATAACTGCATAGAGCGCATTTAATATCTATATACAAAGACAAATATGAGTAACATAATTGCATTATATGTTGATATAATAAGATACAGCTCCACCTCATACTGACATGTTGTGGTTAGGATGTTTGATACTGATATGAGGCAGTACTTATAGACTGGAGCAACAGGATCCAAGTTTCTCTTACTTGCCTACCTCCCAAAAAGAAAAAAGAAAAAAAACAGAAGCAAATGGAAATAGTTGCAATAATTGCATACCAGTAATAAGGTCATAAGGCCTACGGAAAATAAATAAAAACATAAAAATATTACATACAATCGCAGAACCTTGCAAGTAATAGTTGAATACCAGTAAAAAACCAGCAGAAACAGCAGATTTGTTATACGGTTGCAGAAAATGAGAAACAACGAGTACTTAAAATATTCCTTGTTCACCCCATATGGGACTCTCATAATCTTTTCCTGCATGAAAGTAAACTTCCATCAACACCTCAAAACAAAAGAACGCTTGCAACGAAACCATCTTTAACGAGTAAACAAAACAACACCTGCAGCTTCAAACAAGAGTGAAGACCGGATATTAAAAAGGTATCTACATAATTCTACTTTGGACAAAGATCATGCTTCTAATACAAAGAACCATATCTATTGACAATCAAAGAAGTTGAGACATCAACAGCACAACTACCATTGTCTACATTCTTATAGTTAGTTTAAGGCACCCTTTAACCATAAAGATCAACCTGATTGCAGCTGGATTAATACTCAAATCTTCAATTCCAACATAGACTTGCTCGTCAAAATAAGAGATAGAACTTACATTTTTGGATGAAATCCATCACCATAGCTAAAACCCGTTCTTTACTTTTCATATGAACTTGCAAAATAGTAGCAAAAAAAGTGTTGGGCTTGTACATTGTACAAAAAACCAATCATGCTAGGAGCTCAAGACCACGACATTAAAATCTAGACTTTGACTTTCTTTTTATAAACAGTTTACATTGTGAAGAAACATTTAAAAGAGAGGGGGAGACCCATATGTCCAAGCTTTTGAAGTTCTTTCGAGGTACAAGCGATGCAATTAAGAATGAATACAAAGATAAAAAACCACAAATAAAGAAATACACATAATTTTTTTAAGAAAAAAGACGAACCTGTAAAACTCCATAGGTAACGAGAGTAATCATGATTCCACTAACGGCGAAAATTCCTTTCCATAAGTTGTTATCCTTCACTCCATTCGTCGTCGGCAAAGGTCCAGCCATTCAGCAGTAAGTCAAAGCAATCTAATTTATAAAATTTCTATTTTTCTAAAAGGAAAAGAAAGAAGAGATAATCGCCTAGAAATGTACGGAAGCGATCAAAGAAAAAGACTTTTCCACGGGCACAAGTAGATTAAGGAAGGGAAAATGAGGATTTTAAAAGCAGAGGAAGAAGTGGAAAGATAGGACTGAGATAACATAAGAGTTGCCGTTTAAAGCTTTGGGCTGATCGTAGTTAGTGTCGTTTTAAGTGGCCGAGAGTTTCAGCTGCCGTCTCTATTTTTTCTCCCTCTTTCAGCCTGATAGTGTAAGAAAAAGCTATGCGGCATTTTTGGGGAATCTAAAGAGAGAGAGAGGAGAGAAGTTTAAAGGTTCGCAACGTCAGCATCCGTGAAATGGGCCTTAATGGAAGGCGAGTGAGCGCGTGAGAATAAATCCAGGCCGCCGCCTGTTTCATTCCTTTTCACTTTCTGGGTCAGGGTAAAAAAATGACCTTTGATGGCTTATATTTTGTGATTTAGGGCTGTTATTTTGAGCCCATCTAATATATATTTATAAACCCTAATTTCCCAGTATACCCTAACGTCTTCTCCGCATCTTACAGGTCTGCTCTTCTGCATCTTTCTTCATTTTCCCAGTTTTTTTTTCTTTCTTTTTAAACTGCTTCTAAGTTTGCTTGTGCAATTCGTTTTTTTTTGTTTGGGGTTTAGAAGGGTTTGAGGCAGCAACAGCAACCAATGGCTCCGAAAGGTATTTGGATTTGGATTTAGTTTCGAACAACTTTGCTTTCACAATTTTCCCCTTAACTTGCAATGGTTATTCTAGTTCTATCTTGCTTTTGTTATGTGCAATGAGAATCTGAGTTTTCTACTCTATTATTTTGCTTTATGAATCTGAAACGAGCTTAAAATTTTACTTTATTTTGGGATTTTTAGAGGCTGTTGACATTGTCTTGCTTTAATAAACTTTCCTTCTACTGTTTACTCTGGCTTTACTCTTTCCTGATATTGGATTGATAAGGGGATAGACAATTACTAGATTACTTGTGCTTTTTACAAGATTTCCATTTCATAGTTTTTGAATTTTGGATTCTGTATAAGAGTTTATAACCCATCTTTGATTAACTAGTACCATATGAAGTGATATTAAATGTATCTTTGGGTTGAAGTTTATGTTCTTGTCTTAGTTGTTATGTAGTTTGTAGAATTGTATCTTTGGGTTACTATAGTTTCCACCTAAGGCCATTTTTCTAATAATGGTATTTATAACTCCTCGTAATTATATTCGTTGTTGTATATTATGCAGTTGAGAAGAAGGTAGATCCGAAGGCACAGGCCTTGAAGGTTGCAAAGGCAAATCTGGAGCCACATTTAAGAAGAAGGCAAAGAAGATCCGAACAAAGGTTACATTCCACAGGCCAAGGACATTGAAGAAGGATAGGAACCCCAAGTACCCACGCATTAGTGCTCCACCGAGGAACAAACTTGATCATTATCAGATTCTCAAATTCCCCCTCACAACTGAGTCAGCTATGAAGAAGATTGAAGACAACAACACTTTGGTCTTCATTGTCGACATTCGTGCAGACAAGAAGAAGATAAAGGATGCTGTCAAGAAGATGTATGACATTAGGGCCAAGAAAGTGAACACCTTGATCAGGTAATGTTAACTGTTGTTGCTTTGGTGAGCTGGTTTATATATTTCCAGTAGCTTCTATTTTATAGTTCAGGGTGTTTTAGCTTTACACTGTATAGACTAGGTACATTCATTAGTTAGGCATATAATGGATATCATTTATTCCCCTTCCACTTGTCTTGAAACCATATTTTATGTTTCACTTGTATGCACATAATGGTCTGCGGATTCTTCTTAATCGCCGTGTTTGTTGTGATTCAGGCCTGATGGTACAAAGAAAGCGTATGTTAGGTTGACACCAGACTACGATGCTTTGGACGTGGCAAACAAAATTGGTATTATCTAAGCTAGTTGATTGCTAAATTGTTTTGAGGCTTTTTTCTGTTACACAGTGAAGCAGTTGTTTTGGGACATTCAGCAGGAAGATATAATTTTTCCTTTTAAAGTTGGAATCTTGCATTACACTGCCGTTTAATCTTCAATGGTTAACTTGAAGTATTTTTTAAAATATGTGTTCAATATGGGTATGTGCTTAAGTGTTAGCTTATTGCTTCAAATATAGAGGCCTGATTTCCTTAGTGAACTTTCTTAACTCTTCAAGTGGATTAATAGTTAAGAAACATCGACAGTATTGGTCCTAAATGTATGAAACATGGAAGCCGACAAGTTTACAAGACTTGTTTAAGTAGTAACAGGTTTTTTAGCTGAAGTGTTCACCAGTGATTGACAACTGACTCACAACCTTATAATTTTTAAGAATTTATATATATTGGATTTGGCAAGTATTTATAATTAATATGGTGTTTTTCTTTAAACATTAATACCTAGATGGAGGTGAAATATGCTCTTAATAGTTAAGAAATTAGCAATTAATCAAATGATATTATTGGACAAGATTAATGCAGCCGATAGTCCCAAGTATTAAACATCGTATCGTGTGATTTAGAATTATAAGGGGAAAAACATTGGTTTGATAACCAAAAATTCTTATTTATTCCAATTGAGAATTCCTTAGTCCACCTTCCCGCTAGACATTTTCAATTAGTTCTAGCGACTAAATTCAGCTCCGTTTTTTTATATTTATTCTCATCTAATCCGATGGTCGGTCAAACGAAAACACCCAAAATCATAAGCTGGGATCAAAAATCTCCGTTCTTACATTTCCCTTCAAGTCCACATCAATCGTACACGTGGCATAATAGAGCTATTTGGACTTTGGAGGCCTTCCCTATCCAAAGTTTCTTCTTTTGCTGTATTTTTCTTCTTCTAATTTCAGGTTTTAAACCGGCTTGTCCGGTTCATAGTTGTTACATTGGACCCCTGTAAGAACCATTGAAAAAATATAAAGAAAGCAAGAGAGATAAGCGTGGCTTGTCCAGTCCGTCGGTGCTAACATATCTGATATTCGGTGCCTTGTTTATGGGTATTTTGTACTAGATTACCCGGTTGGTCGGATTTGTGATTGTTTGCTTTCTTCTCAAGCTCATATTTTTTTAATAGTCTTAATGTAATTATAAAGTAATATATATTTACATATTTTTTAAATTTTTTAATAAAGCACACTTTTTACAGACAAAATTACTCGAATTTAAATTTTTTAAGATGAACATCATTTTATTTTTTATTAAGACCGCTTGTTGTCCTAATTAAAATGTGTACTTCTATAATAAAAAAAATTAACAAATGACTAATATTCTAAACTCTATATAAGATACATAAAGTTTAAATCTAATACAATAATATTTGTTTGAGCACAATTATTCAAACCTAAAATATTTTTAATAAACGTTTCATTCAGATAGTAAGAGTTGTCGACATCAGTATTTGGCATAAAAACATGGAGCCATTGGGTCCTCCCATGAGACATGACTCAAATGCATGTCCATATTTATTAATCAAAACTTCAAAGAAGTTTAACGTGCCTCTGCATGGGAACATGTTTCAAACTTGGACCTTTTTGCCGAATTTTTGGACTCCCGACCATGTTTCCCCAGATGCAGCAAGTATTTCATAATTCAGAAATAATATGAATTCGAATATAACTCTATATTTGAAAAACTAATTTACATATTCGCACGATGCACAAATTAACTATATGTATAATTAAAATGTAATATAGAAATATCAAAACTATGTTAAATACATATATTAAAACTCAATTGATATAATGCAAATGATTTGAGCATGTTTTACCCAAAATTCGACTGTCCTGCCTCCTTATATCACCAAATAGATCTGGCCTCATCTAGTTGCAGATCACACAGCACCGTATAAAACTGTCGCCTCTCCATCTTAAATCACAGCCGTTGGAACACTCTAGCCAACCTGAAATAAATCTCTAACCTCCCAGTCCCAGATAACAGCCATCCTATTTCTGCCGTGATTCGATTTGCCACGTGGATGTAGGACCCACTTAACTATTTTTTCTTTTCAATTTTCACCTTAACTTTCGAAAGAAAGAGTTTGGTCATTTGGTGTGGGGCTGATTCAGTGAATGACAAGTCAACTCATGTTTTCTTCTCCTCCTTTGTTTTTAATAAATGATTTTATTCAAACTGTTTTGAATATTTATTGAATTATGAAGGTGGGTAGTTCCCCAACGGGTAAAAGGCTGGGTCGTATGTGAAAGTGGCTTTGGAAGTTAAAATACGATCGGGCTAACCCTGCAAAGCCCCTTTCCCAAAGCTCTTTAACCCTAAAAGTTCAAATACGATCTGACTATCATTTTTGGTGATTTCTCTGAAGAATTGAGTTTAGTTGTTAAAGATATTTGGTGTCTATTTTTTGTTATTAACATCGGCCCGACTTTTAGAATATACGTCAGATTCTTTGAACGCCAAAAATTTTTTGTAAGGCGAATTTTAAATTAGTTAGGACGGACCGTTCTATTTATTTGGTTTGGATGTCTCATATGTTTATTTTAATTTTTTTTAAAACTTTCGACCATCATGTTTGGTTATGATTTGTTTGTTCTTATTTGGGTCGTTGTGAACTTATTTATTTGAGCCTTTGATGCCTTTATTTGTTATTTTTTCCTTCAATTTGAATAAATAAAATATTTTTTTGATAAAAAAAGGGCTGGGTCGTCTGCTTCATTACATTTAAGGATATATTACTGCACCCCTTTACACTGTTACAGATAACTTCTATTGGGGCACAGTTTCTATAATATACTCCAACTTGCTTTCGAATCAAAAATCGTTGCTCAAAAATTGTAAATTATTGAACTACACCACACCACACCACACCACACCAATCTTTTCTTTCTTCTGTGCTTGTCTTTTCTAATAACAGGATAAGACTTAAATTCACTTTTTTTAAATAAGTTTTTTGCATTAATCCAAAGAAGCAGAATGCATCTCTAAAATACATTAACGGCCAAAAATTAACTAAAACAAAATTATTTTTTATTTTTTATATAATAAATACAACACTCTGCACGCATAAAAAGAAGCGGAGTCATTAATCCCACATTAAAAAGGAAAATAGAAGTATTGTAATATAGATATGGTGGCGCTGCACATCTTATCAAACATGTTTTTTAAGAATAAGATAATGGCCCCGTGACAAGTAGTATCAGAGTGACCTTTTGACTACCCGATTTCATGCGAGCGCCCATGAGTGAGGTAGGCAGAGTGGACAACTGTGACAAGGTGTCACATCACAAGAGCGAAAGCTCGTGACGAGAAAAGAGGCGGGTCATTAATCTCATATCGAAAAGGAAATAAGAAAAAGGAAGGTGCGACCCATCACAAGAGCGAAAGCTCGTGACGAGGAAAGAGACGGGATCATTAATCCCACATCGAAAAAAAAGGTGTGACAAAGTGACCTATCACGAGAACGAAAGCTCGTGATGAGAAAAAAGACGAAATTATTAATCCCACATAAAAAAAATTGTAATAAAATAACTCATCACGAAAACAAAAGCTCATGACAAGAAAAAAGACGAAAAATAATAGTTTCGTGACAATATGCTTGCTTGAACAATGAAAAAAAGTATGGTAAAACGACACCGTTTCACTTTGCAATTTTAAATCTTTATAGTACGGATAAAAAGAACTAGGAATTTGACAGTTAATGCATTTAAAGAAGAGAAACAAAAACAAGGGTTATTTGTATGGTAGCTTTTGTCTGCCGCATCCCCATTTTGAAACTCTTCTCCATTTGACACCCTCTTCCACCCCTTATAAAAATCCAAATCTACCCATTTCTTCTTTATTCAGTTACTCCCTTCTCCATCAGGTAAAGTCACTCCCTCTCCCTCTCCCTCTCACATCATAATTTCAGCTTCCTCTTCAATGTTATGTCTTATTCTCTTATTTTTGTTGTTTCCGTTGTTTGGTTTTTCAGATAGAAAAAGAAGGAAGAAGAAGAAAGTGCAATGGCGGTCAGTTCTAGAGGGAAAATGACAGAGTTTAGGGGGATTGTTTCAAAGAAGTGGAATGACAGAGAAATCAGCGCAGAAAGAAACAAAGTCGGGATTAAACCCAAACCTCACAACAACAACAAGTCTTCCATTACTGAAGGAAAAGTTGATGTTGTTTATTATTTGTCTAGAAATGGTCAGCTTGAACAACCTCATTTTATGGAAGTCACTCTCTCTTCTAATGATGGACTTTATCTCAAAGGTAAAACTATTAAAGCTTCAATTGCACTTTTCTTTCTGGGTTTTGTCTTATGAAGAAGAAACAACAGAAACTTTTTTTTCTTCTAAACTTCCTTTCTTTCTCCCCACTCCGCCCTCTGTTGTTTGATTTCGTAGAAAACTAAGCAGAATTCAAAATTTTGAATTTACTTTAACGTTCCAAGAAATGCCTTTTTCCAAATGGTGATACCTAGCTGCTGCAGCTGACAAAAAGCAAACTTTCTGGCTCCTCTTATTCTTCTGTTTGGATGCCGAGAAAAGTAACTCTGGATTTTTAATTTATTATTATAATACAATTGGGCTTAAAAAATCTCTGTTTCCCTTCAGATGTAATCAACCGCCTAAACCTACTTCGAGGCAAAGGCATGGCTAGTCTATACTCTTGGTCCTGCAAACGGTAATACTCTCCCTCATACCCAGCCATTGATCAGATTACCATCTCCCTTCACCGTCCGATATTAATAGTCAAGTTTCGGTTGTTGAAACTCAGGAATTACAAGAACGGATTCGTTTGGGAAGACTTAACAGAAAACGATTTCATATACCCATCTCATGGCCAAGAATACGTTCTCAAAGGATCGGAGATTGTGGACCATACGATCAACTCTCAAGCACTCGACATAAAGTCGTCGCTTTTTCGATTACCGAAACCTCCAGAGTCTAAAAAGTCAGAGAACGAGCACGATTTTCCGTCAACAAGACGGCGGAGGAATCAGTCTTTGAGTTCCATTGATCTCCATGAGTACAAAGTTTATAAGGCTGAGCCGAGCTCCGAATCGGCCCGGATACTTGCTGCCGCTGATGCGTCGACTCAGACTGATGATAAGAGGAGAAGAAGAAAACCGGTGGCTAAGGAATCGGAAATCGTAGAGATGCAAAGTACTGAAAGACAAAGTCAAGAGTTTGAGCAGAATCACACTACGGAGCTTAGTAGGGAAGAGATTTCACCTCCACCGTCGGATTCAAGTCCGGAGACATTGGAAACCTTAATGAAAGCCGGCCGACGGTTGATATTGGGCAACGGTGGTGGAAACGAAGATTGCTCGAATCGTACGGCTGAGAGTTGCCCGAGTGGGAGGATTAAGGCGTCGTCTGTTTTGATGCAGTTGGTATCGTGTGGTTCGATGTCGTTTAAAGATTGTGGAGCCAGCTCAGAGAAGGACGATCAAGGGTTCTCATTTATTGGACACTATAAATCGAGAGTACCACGCGGAGCAGGGAATCGTATCCAGGTGGGGAAAGAAGCAGGGATCGAGAGGGAAATTGGGAGTTTCACAAGGGTAACATTGGAAGATAAAGAATGTTTTAGTGGGAGCTTGATTGAGACCAAGAAAGAGCAGATCCCTACCTTGAAGAGATCTTCTTCTTACAATGCTGATAGGTAATTACTATAATTAATGCACAAAATATATTGGGTCATTAATCTTAAGAAACTATAGTTTTGTCGAAGAACCTATGTGATTTTAACTAGTAAGCCTTGATGGTTTATTAATCAAGCTCTTGGTTTAGGCATAAACCAAATACTTAATGAAACTTATTCAATAAACGGTTTTAACTATAGTTTTGCTTCTTGCTTTTTTTCATTGGACTAATTTGGAAACTTTTTATTCACCAGGAGCTCGCAGTTGCAGATGGCTGGTGAGGAGACCGACGGAGTGCGCGCAAAGTGCATGCCGAGGAAACCGAAATCTTTGTAATCGAAGCTATAATCAAACAGGAAGCAAAAGAGAAGATGTCTAGATCGAAATTAGCTATCGGTGCATTAGTTGTGTGAATTGTAGTAGTTTGTAGTTTTGTAACGTTTTGCAAGCACCGGCACAGTGTCGGAATGAGAGGAACCGGAGGGTTGGGCGATTGGGAAATCTTGGAAATGCCCTTTGTTGAAGTGCGTAAATTTTGTCCATTCTCAGTTCGGAAGCTTTAGGGGTCAACTTTTGCTGCCTTGGTTTCTGTGGGAGTGGCTAAGTGGGTTGGTTTTGGTCTTAGTTTCGGTGCACAAATGTGGTTTGACCTCGAATTGAAACATCGGAAATGGAAATTTCATCCTGGGTATTGTCATCTGTTCTCGGCTTTGATGCCATGGTCGGGAAGTTTGTGTTTTTTCACGGCTGTTTTGTCATAGAGATTGGAGATGTGAAACTTCACGCATGTGCACCAACAAAGTTGCTTGATTAAGGTTTAAGAAATCAATGGCTCTTAAGTTAGCTTCAAATTCAATTTTTAGAACTCGCTTGATTAAAATTCTTACGTAAAAAGAATTAGTTTAGTTCTCTTGTTTGGCGTAATTGCTTCTACAAGCTTGAACCCATTTTTGAGGGGTTTTTTTTATTAAACCGAGATATTACATTATAAAAAAATGTCGAAAATCGAATTCACACAATGTGGACAACATGAGTACTCTTGAAGTTGACCACTCAGTTAATTAGTTGATCTCTTAATTTTGAGGTTTTGAATATAACTAAAAAGTAAAAAAAAAACAATTAAGTTAATAACCATCTGAATATGAAATTCAATTTGTTTGATAGAGCTCAATTACATAACCAAATTAGAATTAAAAAATTGAAATCACATTATAAACACAAAGGTCTAATTTAAACCAAAGCATATTTGAAGAGTGATGGCGTAGTGTCTGTCTAGTATGGGCTCGATTAGTGAGATGAGATAATAAATATTTTAAATAAAATTAAATATTTTAATTTTAACTTTATAAATGAAATAAATTAAATTAATAAAATTTTATAAAATAATTTTTTATAATATATAATTTAAATTAATCAACCAATAAATATTTATATAAAAAACATGCCACTTGACTAAACAGTTAAAAACCCAAGTTGAATTTTTGTGCTCCCCCTTCGATTGAGGCTTATTTCAAGCCCATAATCAACAGTCTGGGTCAACTAGTAGTGCTGTACGATACTTTTGCCCGATGTGTTTTTGTTTCCGTCAGCCGAAAGAAATCCCTGGAAAGGTAAGGCTGACCAAAAAGACAACTAAAATTGTAGAACTTGCCTTATTGCGGACCAATGAATTGAGGTTCCCTTATGCGCAAAATCTTGCTGCCTTTCGAGCGAAAGGGAGACACTGTTATCCCAATATATTGTATCAATATAAACGTATAACTTTTTTTTGTGGTCTATCTCCTATCCCTCGTGAATTTGTTTTGATTAAATTGAATCGATATGAGTCGTACACTTAATTTTAGTGAATAAAGTTTTCAACCAGAATTTTATGCACACATAAAATCTCGAACTCAATACATACTTAAAAGATACTAAGCTGTTTATCATTTGGACTAACTCATTGATAGCATAACTTTTTTTAATAATACGAACATAGCAGAGAATTGATCTTAGCATCAATATCAACTAAAATTTTAAACACAAATTTTATTACTTCAATTTTTTTTTAATCACCGGATGAGATTTTTTAGAGCCCCAATATGGGATGATTCTCTTAACCCAGTTTTTTTATTCACAACGTCAGAGTTTAAACTTTTATTTTACTTAAGAGACCTAGCTTATTATCACGTTAACCAGCTGGTACCACTTTAACCTTTTTTTAATCGACAACATATATTTTAATAAAAAAAATCACATTCATGTTCCAAAATAATTGATATTGTTTCTTACAAAAGATTATTTGAACGAATTGAGAACAACTTCAAATTCAAATATATTAGTTACATATGTAATTAAAAGATAATAAAATATTATCAACTATCATTTAGTTTAACGAGACGAGATGTTAGATCTCTTAAATAAGATTAAAGTTAAAATTATGACATTGTGATTGAAGCAAAATGAATTGGTAGGATTACTTTTATATTAGACCTCTACAATATCCGTTCTGATTAGATTACATATCGGTAATCACACCAAAAATAATTTAGTTTTGATTAATCGTCCTGGTTGCGGTTAGATAAAGATGCTTTGTAGTAGTAAGCAAATAAATTTGTTCCATTGCGTGTTAAATCAAATTTGTTTTGTTTCATTGCGTGGGGGTTGATAGGGGTATAAGCTTGATGATTTGGTTGTTTTGGTTTTTGGCTTTGGTCCGATGTTGTTGATTTGGTTGTATTGTTGTTGCTACTTCCACGTGTATTCTTTTTATTTCATTTAGGTTAGAATTTTTTTTAACGAGCCATATGATTGTGGTCTTTATCTCTCTAAATCTAAAAAAAAAAACTACCTTCGGGTTATCACCATTTGTAACTGAATTCCACCCCCATTTACCATTTCACGAACCTTTAGACCAGGTGGCGTTTTAGTCATTTAATTACAATTCAGCCTTCCATTTCATTTACCATCCCACATACATAGTAGACCAAGGCATGTTAAAAATTTGTTTACATATATATACCTATATGTGTGTATACAAAGCCCTCTCTTTTTCTCCCCAGGGAAAATCTGAACATGTTTTTGCAGGTTTTATAAAGAAAAGAAGATTGTCTCTATTCGATTATCCATGTCGTTTGTTTGTGTTGGCACACTGTCTTAAAACAAACCACTTTGAGAGTTGTTTACTGCCCTGTGGATTTTCTCATTCAGGTAACACATGGAACGCAAAGCTACTCCGTGTCTTTCTTCTATAGTTATTTGCTTATTACTTGTCACTATTCCTTTCACGATCCTATTATTTATTTTTCTCTCATGGTTTATGGTGTTGTGAAGAATGGGTTTTGCTCTTTTTTGGTGAATTCTAACTTAGTTATTGTAATTCTTGTTTTGTTGGAGTTGGTGGGTTTTGTTTTTGGATTCAATTGGGTGCCTTTTTCTGAGCTGATGGGTCCTGTAAGAGGGTCAAAGAAGAAAAGGAAGACAGAGAAGAAACCTGACGAAAATGCTTCTGCTTCTTCAGAGATGGAAGGGTCTGTTGATTGGTGGGATTACCTTTCCAGGAGGATGAATGGTAAATTTTCTTCAACAGTTTTACTATATCAGATTATTCAACATTTGTTCCGTTTTTATTATCTTTATTCTGAACT
Organism: Hibiscus mutabilis; assembly: GCA_019671005.1. NCBI lineage: Eukaryota > Viridiplantae > Streptophyta > Magnoliopsida > Malvales > Malvaceae > Hibiscus > Hibiscus mutabilis. Next base: position 123,194 of record JAGYYJ010002578.1, read on the forward strand.
TTTCTTCTTTTTTTTGGTTGTGGTGTATTGGTATTTGCTTTAGTTGACAATTCATGGCACCCCAGATATTTTAAACATAACAGTTGATAGGTTTTCAGTTCATGGCTGAGTCCAGTTTTGGAAATTTTGACCCGCTTTTCGATTTATATCATGTTTGAGTTAGATATGAATACATAGAGGAAATGCATTTGGGACCATATATGCAGGATCCCTAATCTGACACTCTTTTTCTTTATGTTATTGAATGGGTGAAGAGGATAAGATAATCCTTTTTCTTAATGTTATGATACATTGAAAACTGGATGTTGTGGCACTTGTTAAAATTCAAGGAAATAATACATTTAGATGATGCTGTTGGCTCTTTTTGGTTTTTACCCTCTTCTTTACAAGGAATCCAGCCTTGGCATTGTTTGAACATGATAATCATTTGAACCTCAGATAGATAGCTAATGCGGTTGAAAAAACCGATTCTAAACGTACATTTGAAGGTGTGATTGGAGTTACTTTGAGCAAAGGTTCAAGTGTAAAAGTAATGGGGGACTCTGTTATTGAGAAACGGAGTTGTAAATAAAAGGGGTTTGTTGTTGCTTTATTATAGATAACTTCTATTATCTGTGAAAGTGATTGTAGATAATTTGACTATCTGTTGTAAGTCGAGAGTATTTGCCAATGTAGATCACATAAACAATCGTTTTCTCCATTCTTTTTCCTGGTACTTGTATTGATTTTATCCGATTCTTCATCCTTGATCTTGAAGATTTTTCTCTTATGGTTTATGTTAAATGCTTTTTCAATAGGTCTTTTTGAATGTTGTTCTTGTTCTGCCAGAAACATGCGGTGTTTCCATTTCCTTGAAAACATCATCTTCCACAACGTATCTAGTTCTTATTTTATTTCTACAAGTCATTATGTGTTTTGATTGACAATGATACGGAGAAAGTAAAGCTGGAGTCATAATCTCCTGAACATGAAAAGTTACTGATAAGATCAAACAATTTATTCATCAGGTTATTAGGCAGGAACTCTATTCCCTTCATGTTTATTGATTCATGCGCTGCTTTGTGGATTTTAACCCACAATGCCTTGTAGTATCTTCCAAAATAACAAGGGTTTGAATTGACCTAAATTAATGCTTAATATGTGCTGAAAAATATGCCACTTCTTCGTGAGAAATTACTATCTGCTAGTGTTTAGAGTTACAACTTTGAAATATCTGTCAAAGGCAGCAAATATTGCAGCTGTGAGCCGATGGTTTTGGCATACATACTCCTTTGGGAAAATAGACATTAGATAGAATTATCTTAAGTAAAATGTTACAAATGAATTTTACGATTAATCTCTTGGTTTTAAGAAACATGATGATTTCCGTAGCCATTAGGTTAGGTCATTAATTTCGACTCCATTGTCAGATTACTGCCTGCTTACTATTTTTCTTCCTTTTCACCCTTATATATGTTTCCCTTGTTTTCTTTGATTATTTTCTCACTGCTAACTTCTATAGTTTGGTTTATCTTGTATTTAGTTGCTTAATATCTTGTAATTCTTGTCGTATTACAATGAAATTCAATGCATCATTCAAGGGCACATCAGTGTGGGTTACTTCGAATATGTAAAGAAAATGACTGATAATTAATTGGAATATGTTAAAAGAATGCCTGGTAATCTTATGTCTCAGTTACTACCGGCATGTTTCATAGGTTGAAATTTATTATTTCTCCCATTTTCAAGCTATATGCAGAATGATATCTTTTTATTGCTTTTAGCTACAGTTCACAATTCCGTAGATTATATTGACTAGTATAAGTTAAGAAACTATAGCGTTTGTCAATTAGGAGAGATTAAGAAACAGATAAAATAGTTAAGGACTTGAGGCAGGTCAAAATAAAAAAGTATTCTTTGATTGTCGAAGTAATTGCAAATTAAGCTAATGTGTTGTTCTCTAACATATCTAAAGAGTTTTTTAATTAAATTCATCATGTTCGTTGCCCTTTTCCATGAGCCTTTTTTTCTCCGGTCCATCTGAACCCACTCCGAATTTAGTAATTTATCTTCCATTTTCTTTGTCGACGTGAATTGTCTTTATAATGATAACTAATAGCAGAATGTATATATCTTGTGTAATCAAAGCTTCTGGGTTGTACTAGCAGCTGAAAACTGTGCATGCTTCCAGCAAGAATGCTATGCTGTAATTGTCACAAATTAGATTCAACGGATGCTGTCATGCTTTGTTTACTTGTTTAATGTTCCAATTATAAATAAATTTATGCATATCTACTCAATTTTTCTCATTCCTATGGCTATATATTGTTCAACGAAAAGGGACTAAAAAAGTTTTTCTTTTTTCATTGATTCACTAATCCTGATAGTAAAAATAATGTGTCAAAGTTACTAGTGAAATCCTGTATATGTTTCTTAGGTGTGACTGTAAACACTGCTTTCTTATTACTGGCTTATTCTCTTCGCAGGTCTTCAATCACCATCTAAAGGTCTCGATAAGTTTAAATCAGTTTTCAGAATTTCCAGGAAAACTTTCAGCTACATATGTTCGCTTGTGAAGGAAGACATGACGGCTAAACCAGGGAGTTTCACATTTTCAAATGGAAAACCTTTGTCTTTCGAGGATCAAGTAGCTGTAGCTTTGAGAAGGCTAAGCTCTGGTGAATCTCTAGTGACAGTTGGTGATTCGTTCGGGCTGCATCGATCTACCGTCTCACAATTGACATGGCGCTTTGTCGAGGCCATGGAAGAAAGGGGTCTTCATCACCTGCAATGGCCTTCCACTAATGCAGAAATGACGGAAATAAAGTCCAAATTTGAAAAGATTCAAGGACTTCCTAACTGCTGCGGTGTGATAGACACCACACATGTTATGATGTGTTTGCCTTTGGCGGACCCTGCAAGTAAGGTGTGGCTCGATCATGAGAAGAATCACAGCATGGTCCTGCAGGCAATTGTGGACCCTGAAATGAGGTTCAGGGACATCATCACCGGTTGGCCAGGTAAAATAGATGACTGGCTGATGTTTCAGAGTTCGAATTTCTATAAACTGTGTGACAAAGGGGAGAGATTGAATGGGGAAAAGTTTGAGCTCTCTAAAGGATCAGAAATAAGGGAATACATAATTGGAGACTTGGGCTATCCTTTGTTACCCTATCTTGTTATACCTTACAAGGGGAAAGAACTACCAGAAATTAGCGCGGAGTTCAACAAAAGGCATTCGGCGACTCGGCTGGTGGCAAGCAGGGCATTGGCAAGGCTGAAAGAAATGTGGAAGATCATCCAAGGGGTGATGTGGAGACCTGACAAACATAAGTTGCCAAGGATCATCCTGGTTTGCTGCTTGCTTCACAACATAGTTATCGACGTGGAAGATGACGATGCGCAGGATGAAATGCCACTGTCGTATGACCATGATCCGGGTTACCGACATCAGATTTGCGGATCTTTTGACAGCAACGGTGTCCACCTGAGAGATCAGCTTGCTCTCTATTTGTCAGGGAAATTGCCACCTTAATCTCTGATTCCTGGTTGGTAGCTTCTTGGCACAGAAAAGGTTAAAATAGGATCTTTAGCAGACAATCCTGTCCTTGAAGTTGTTGGTTTTCTTTTGTTTGTTTGATTTAAAACTGTACAAGTTAACATTTTTGAAGCAGGCTCCTCAAATTATAAAGAGATGGTTAAGACGAGATGGGGAAAATACTTCTCTCCATGTACGGAAAATTGCGGCAGGGATGTCATGCAAGTAACATGGAAATAAAACCCAGTACAAAAAGAGTAGAATTTGTTAGAGAAAAATACTTAACTAAATGGAACAGTTTTAATAATGCTTATTTCAAAATTAGGTACCTAAAGTATAGTATTCTATTCATTTAAGTACTTTAAATATATATATATTTATTATTTTTTTCATCTAAGTACTTAAAATATTTTTGATCAAATTAGATATTTAAAGTATAAGATTTTTTGGTCTAGTTTTTTAAAAGTTGATATGTGATAATGTGGCGTTGATTAAAAACATTTTAGATACTTAGATGAAAAATATGGTATACTTAGATATTTAGGAAAAATATAATAACTTTAAGTACTTATTTGACCAAAAACACTTTAGA